>QTSX02005913.1:0-127444 GCA_014839935.2 Entomophthora muscae | reverse complement strand
GAACTTTTAAATTTTAAATATTAAAAATCATTATTAAAATTTAAATAGTAAAATAACATTATTAATATTAAAATTTGAATATTAAAGAATTGATATTCAAATTTAAATATTGCAATTTAAATATTAAAATTAAATTTTTAAATATTAAATATTAAATTTAAATATTTAAACTGTAATAATTAAATTTTAATACAGTAGTTTTAGAAGCTATGGCAACAACCAAAAATACCTCAGATTTAAACAAAATTATTTCATATTTGAACAAAATCCAACTCTCAGGTTAAAATATACACTCTGTTAACAGGGTTTATTGGCGTTAATGGGAAAAATGAGTCAAAACAACAACAAAGGGCTCACACGCAAAGCAAAACCATTCAAAATACAATATGAAATACATTGATTCACAAACAAAATGGTGTGAGTTGACTTTTGGTGTACATATGTTTACTATGTGAATTGGTGACAAAGTACATCCAAGCAAGGTGAGTCAAAACTCAATCCAAAATCAAAACACAATAGCAACTCACTATATAAACAAAATCACTCACTCAGTGTGTGCAATGAATTGTAATCATGAATGATACCAAGGTATCTAAAATAAGACACAAGATCTGAAACATAAATTTTAAAAATATTGTGTTGGGTGTTTGAATTTGGCAGTAAAATCTAGGAAAATGGGTGGATTTTTTTTGAGTATTCTAAAATGGGTGTTGTAAACCCAAAAACAACTAATTAAGAAATAAAAAATCTATAACTGGTATATTGGGTGGGAAAAACTTTAATTAAATATCTGTCAGGGAGTCAACCCTGATTGGCCGGCTTGCTAGTGTTTGGGAACTGGCGGGTTGCGGACTGGGTGGGCAGAGCCCACCAAAGGATTGGTGCTAACTTAATGAGGTAGGACATTGACTCGCCCACCCACAACCATGGACCGGTGGCTGGGACAATGGTATCTATTACTTCCGTGAGAGTAATATATACAATCTCAAAAAGCTTGTTGGTATGGTCCAGTGGGAGCTCGGCAGCGGAGGCAGGCATTGGTTTGGGGGTGACAGGTGGTTCCATGTCCATTTGAGAGGCAGGAAGGAAGTTGTATTTATCTCTGAACAGGCGGGGTTTGGTAACGTACCAAGGGCTTTCTCGGTTGTATCTGGTTAACTCGGTAGTTCTGGCCAAGAGATCCCAGGCTAGTATGTTGTCGGTGGTGTAGTCCTTGTACTCAGGCTTTAAGGAGTACTCTGTGAAATGGACAGGACCAAAGGGGGCACCTGACAGGCGGTACGTAGCTGGCGGGCTGGCAGGGGGGCAGACAATCTTGGGGTTAACTGGAAGATGGCAAGAATAAAATACGGCAATAGTTGGGGAAACCAATATCTCATAACCTTTATTTAAAAATGACAATGGGGGTTGATCTCAACCTGGCAGGTATTTATACCACGCTGTCAGGCTTCACTACCTGGTTGGGTTTTCTGGGTTGGGCGGGTTGGCATTGGGTGTCTCAGATGGCAGTGTGGTGCTTGGCACTGGCGGTTTGCCACTGGCCGCTTTGGGGTGAGAAGACTTCAAATCCTTCTGTTTATTGATTTGGGTATTGGGAGCCTCTTTGGATTCAGTGCCTTCTCTGGGACTTTGGGGGAGTTTGGAATAACTTTCAGGGAGAAATTTGTCTATTTCACCAGGAAAACTGCTGGTATCAGGCGTTGGCACCTTGGGGAAATTCCCAGCATCTTGCACTGGTGGTTCGCTTGCAGAATCCTGCGGGGCAGCTAAGGGTTTGGGTCCTGGCGGGCTGGCAGCAACTTCATCAATTAGTAGTGGATTATTGCGTTCCCAGCCTATGAGTCTGGCGGTCTGTGAAGGGTTTTGTCCAGGGTTCAACTCTGATTCCGTATTTTGAGATTTAGGAGCATCTAAATTGTCATTTCTGACAATATCCATATTCAGATAAAAGCAAAAATTAAAATTAGGGAGTAACTTAATTGAAATTTATTTAATATTTTATTAAATTTTAAAATGGAAGGAACACAACAACAGAGTATCAATGGACCCGCTGTGCGCCGCGGTTGTGGTTGCCCCCGGGTCAAAGAATAGAGTTAGTGCAACCCAAGTGCCTACTCAAGAAGGAGATAGGAGAGTTCCATGGTGACGCTGCACTGACACAGCCAGTTCAAGGAGCACAAGCTGCTAGGGTGCAGAGCATCAATCCTTGGGTCCCAAAGCTGACCTGGAAGCCCACCAAGGTCACCACTACAAAGAAAGTTAGAAACAAGAAGGTAGAACTTACTTCATATGTGTTTGATGTTGTGTACCGGCAAGAGCCAGTCCCGTCAGCCATGCTGGAGAAGGTGAAGCCTGTACTTGATACTAGCTACAAGCCCTACATCAGTGATGACAATCAGAAAGAAGACAAGGAGTCTAAGTTCTTCAGAACTGACAAGGGACAGTTAGTGCTCAAAAAGGTTGCTGCGTTTTACACCAAGGTGCCCATGCCCTGTGTTATGCCCAATGCCAACAAGTCAATCCCCACTGCTAAAAAGCCTGCTCAGAAGCGCATCCCCGACATTAAACGCATCATCCTGCTTAAGCTAATGCGTGAATTGGGCAATTACAAGGCGGCCGCGGCCCTTGTTGGGGTGGATCCCAAGTATTCCAGCAAGACCTTCAACAAGTTCACTGATACTGGCTGAGTCCTTGCCACGGAGAAATCCTTGCACATTTTCACTATGCTCACCAAGGAGCACAAATGGGCAATCCAAAAGTGGATCACCCGGAACTACCATCTTGAACTGGCAAATATACATGCAATGGTCAAGTCCACTTTTGGGGTTGAGGCTTCCATTTCCTTTTACTACCATCTGCTGAAGAAGATGCACTTTTCCTGGAAAAAGCTTGGGGTATCTCTGTACAATCAGAATAGCCCAACCAACATTGAGACCCAGAAAAACTATGCAGAGGTGTACACTGCCCTCAAAGCCAAGGGGAAGGTCAAATTTTACTATATTGACAAATTGGCATTTGCCTCGTCTATGTGCAATGCATATGGTTATGTCCCCAAAGGCTCCAATGACGGGATGGCTCAGCGTGCTGCAGCCCGCGCCACAGCCTACTCAATGGTGGCTCTCCTTGGTCCAAAGGGGGTCAAGCTATACCAAATGATACTAGGCTCCCATAACAGCTGTACCTTTCTAGCATTCCTCCAATTGATCCAGGAGCACCTGAGGCGCACAAGCCCGGGCTTCACCAATTTTATTGTGCTGTATAACGTTAGTCTCCATAAGGTGGCTGATATTCTTGAGGAATTCCCAATGATTGACACCAACAGCGCAGTGGCCCCCCAGCAATTGGCCACAGCATATTTGCGCCTTCTCTTTCTCCCTGCTTTTTTGCCATTCCTAAACCCCATTGAGGAAGTCTTTGGGTGGCTCAATGTCAGGATTGACAATTCTTCCTCTCTGGAAACCTGGGCCCAGGAGCAGAAATCAAACCCCGACCCTGGATTCCCTCGGGCCTCTGGGCCTATGGACCACAGAACCGCCTGCGCAGTTCTGGGATCAAGCCCTCACAAGCTGATACTGAGAATGTTGACCCATGCAGTAAAAAGAGTCAAACCAAAGAAATTATTGCACCAAATGGAAGACTAATCACAGCGCCTAATGAAGGTACTGTTTTGGTAACTATTAGCTTCATAAACTTGAAGTCTACACCAGCAACCAATCAAGAGCCAACCCAGGAAAGAGACACGGGCTTGCTGCCTGGTCCCATGACCATGACACTAAAGCAAGATAATCAGGTAGCCAAATTGAGATTCCTGACCAATGAAAGAACTCACAGGCCAAGTGCCATTTTGCTGCCTTTGGACCCAAGCACCCAGTTCCCCCAGCCCTGCCCTTCCCAATGCCCTGATGAACCTCCCATGGAAAATGTTAAGTTTGGAGGTGTGGTACTATATAGACCCAAAGACCCCGCGCTCTAAACCTATTGCCATTTTTGAATAAAGGTTATGCTAATTTGGCTCATACAGCTATTGCCTTATTTTGTATTTGCTGTCTACCAATTCAGTTTGAGATCTCCTGGCCCGCCTGCTCCACTGCCTGCTGTTTTCTGTCCTCCTGGTGTACCCTTTGGACCCATTCATTTTACCGACTACCCTCTGAAGTCTGAATATAAGGAATACACCCCGGAAAAAATACTTGAACTTGATCCCCTGGCCCGCATACAGTCCGCAATTAGATACAACCAACAAGGCCTGTGGATATTTTCAACACCCAAGTTGTTCAGAGGGAAATTCAACTATCTCCTTGCTTACAACCTGTCCATGGAACCGCCTGTGACCCCAAAACCTATGTCCGCTTCTTTGCCTGACCTTCCAACCGACCATTCTGGCAAGCTGTTTGGGATTGTTTACATCACCCTCACAAGGGTTATTAACACTATAATCTCAGCCGCCGGCCCGTGGTCCTGGGTGGGAAAGTCTGCCTCTTACCTTTTAAAGTTAGCTCCCCTCTTGTGGTGGGCATTGCCCGCAAAAAATCTGCCCCGAGTTACCCCTGAAAACGACAGGCCAGCCGCTCAAGACTGGATCCCTGACATGTAGCCAAGCTAGGATGTCAACTTGAATTACCAAATTTGTCAACATGAACAAATGATGATCCTCTAGGGTGGACACCTTGTTTTGGCGCTTGACTCCTTACCAGGATCAAGCCACCCCCTTCATCATCCAACCGTGTGATTAACACAATCATGTTCCTGTTATCCATTGATTCACAATGACTATATAATCATTATCTCTCAATAAAGAATATGATCTAGTTTTCAAAATATTTCCCCTTGTAACTCTCCTAAAAAAGCACAGTTACGACACTACTAGTGAGTTCACCTCCCCCCAGATATTTGGAGTTATGTACATCACCCTTACTGGCCTCATTGATTTTATAGTGCCCATCAGTGGACCCTGGGCCATCCTTGGAAAATCACTCTCCTGCATTGTAGAGTTAGCTCCTGTCCTGTGATGAGCCCTTCCTTTTGGGCCTGCGGGCCGTCCGCTTGCAAGTTCTCAGGAACCTACCACAGGATGAATCCCTGACAGGCAGAAAAGATTGGCGCTGAAACAGAGAACTGGTTAATGTTTTGGTGCACAAAGTGTTAACACTTTGAGCTGTTTCAGTGTTGGAAATCAATTGCCTAGTTGGATTGTGGTGGATCTTCAGAAATGGTCAGGTTTTGCGCTCTCCAATAGTTTGCTGAGTTGAAAGCATGTTTACTGATGAGTATGATTGGTTGGAAGCCAAAATCTTAAAGTATAAGCAAGAAAGCAGTGAATCAATACTTTAAGCTTTTGAGAAAGTGAGTGTATAAGCTTAATTTATCATAGGAAAAAGTGAGTGCCAACGGTTTAAGCTTTTGAAAAAAGCCATTATGAAGGCGTAAACGTTGGGAACAAGGCGCTATAAGTAGAAGGTTGGCTGGAAAGTTGAAGGGGTCTTTTGTAAATCTTTTGATCACAAGTGAAATCTTTGTTGGACGCTTGATCTGTATCTTGCTGATTATACATCTGATTGGTTAAGCCAGAGGTCTTCTAAAGCGTTAAAAAGTTCTTTCTGAATGAGCAGCTGGTCAATATAACTCCAAAATGATGGCAAATCAGAAGGCTTCTTAGGAGATCTTCCTCCTGTTAATAAAGTCTATCTTGACTCCTATTATTTCTTTTTGTGACAGAGAATTTTCCTAGTGATAACAATTTTAAAGCTGGTCAAGAGGATCAGAAGAGATAGAAATTTAGTCTTTTCACTCATAGAAAACTTCTGGTTGAGGAATGAGTAAAGCGGTGCAAATAACATTGAGATCTGGGATATTGTGACACTGAAGATAGTCATGCAAACAGCCTATAGATGATGAAAATGCTTTGGTAGACCATGTATTGCTGTGAAATATGGGGTTTCCCAGTTATCAATTGCAATGATGATTGGGAGCATAATGAGTCCTATTTGGAATTGTTGGATGGTTCACTTTTGTCTTTTCTATATGACTAGTATACCTACAGGATGTCATTTCAACCTAGTTGGTTCCTGGCCTGACCCAGGACACCTTGGTGACCTCCCAGAAACAGGAGAGCACAATCACCCTCTGCTACAGGAAAACCCAGCCCAACACATGGTTTTTTTAGACAGAGCTGTAGCATCATTTTAGCTATAGAAGGGGTTTTGATAAAACTATTACTATTCTCTTTTACTTTCCCATCTTCTTGTTTAATATACTTCCAACAGGTATATTCACAAAACTAGATTAATTTTAATATAAACGTGGACTGCTCCTATTTTTACCGAATAGGATGCTGGGAAGCAGCGTGTTTCGGGTAAATGCCAAAAAAGATGGTGACGAAACAATAGTTGGTGGAGCATCAATCTGCCCAATTGATTTACTTCGATCCTTTTCAGGGCGAAGAGTATAGCCTTAGCTGCGGCTGTTCAGGGTCGGAAGGCCGGATCAGAAATGGCGGAATCGCGCTCGGCTGGGGATGGTTCCGAACCTTCCCGGCGCGGACGAGCCTTCCAATCGAATGGCGAACGCGGGCGGTGGGTTCATTGACGCATAGGCTTAATAGATGGGCAAGTAAAGGGAGGCTTTTCTATTCTCACCCAGTTTATTCACGCCTATTACGACGCAACGATGTCTGAAGTGTTACACCAAGAGTTGGGCCTCCCAACAGAGCTGATCTCGCGCCTTCAAGAGAAGGCTGCCCAAGATGAGGATCTGAACCTGCTGATACAGTGTGTTATAAACTCCCCGGCTCAGAAGCTTCGCGAGCAGCTGGGAGCTTCGATCTGCAACAACGGTAAAAAATTATTATTTCGGTAGACTTATTTTGAAGACCAGGTGGTGCACGATCTCTCATCAAAGTATGAGGAGATCGAGAGGAAATTCAAGATCTCCCAGAAAGAGCTGCTATCCAGTCGAACCGCCATGAACAAGCTACGTAAGAAACTTATCGGCAACCGCTTTTAACCATCAACAGGCAAGAGGTATCTCAAGAGCCAGAACGAAAAGATATCGAACTCGTTGAGAGATGGGTGGGATAATTCCGACAGAATCACGGAAATCGCTGAAACGCTTAGTTCTCCTAACCGTCAACATCTCGTCGAGAAGCAAAGGCTGCAAGGTTTGGATTGATGTAAATGACTTGAACTGAATATTTAGCTACTATAAGAGAAACCCAAGCCACGATCCTTAAACTGAAGCATGAAGTTTCAGACGAAAAATTTCGCTGCCAGAAGGCCGTGGATGCTATGACTAACCTCGAGGTACTATTTTTCCATCCTTTCATGGATTAAATTTTCAGCTGGAGAAAGAAGCTCTTCAGAAACAAGTTGAGCTTACAAAATCGCAATGCGAAGAGACTCTCGAGCTGCTCGCCTTGAAGTCTTCCGAGCTCGCCAAGTGCAGGGCGGATAAGGTTTTTATTTCTTTAACCGACCTAACATCAAAGGCATCCCATGTGGCAGAATTAGAAGCCAACTTTAATCAGCTTCAAACCGAAAATCAAGTCCTTAAGCGAACCACCAAGCTTTACCTGACCCAACGAGATGAGCTTTCACAAAAGCTTGCACAGAGCCAAGAGTCGATCCACAAAGTGGAGCAGAAGATAGCCAGTCAAGAGCAACTCTTCCAGAACGAGCTTGGCGAATATGTTAAATTAAAGACATTTTATGAAGAGATGACGGACTCTTTAGAAAAGCGAGTAAACCTATTGGAAAGTAGTGTTTCATTTTGAATGTTTATTGAATTCATTAGATGAACTTAATACGTCAGATTTGGAACATCACCGGTACGTTGCCCAAGTAGAAATGAATGAGATCCAGGTAATCCCCTCATCTTCCAATATTTATAGTTTAGACCAAAGATACCATTGACAACCTTCAAGAAGAAATCAAACAGCTTTCAGAAGAAAATACCAAGCTTCTAGCTATTTGTCGCGAGAATAACTCTTCTGAACAGTCAGACTCGGTATGTCCTATTTCAAACGAAGCCTAACTTCCATTAGCTCCAAACCATAGCCCAGCTTCAGCTTGACCTTCTCAAGGCCAACCGTGATAATCGCAGTATCCAACAAAACTTAAAGGAGCTTGTAGTCAACATCAAGCTCAAGCAGCCCATCCTTGAGGAGCAGAAATGTCAGTATGACTTTATGGTGCAAAAGAATAAGGAACTCAATTCCCAGCTCTCACAATGCCAAGCCGAAAGAGACATTGCTCTGTTCGAAAGCCGCGAAACAAAGTCAGAAATCTATCAGCTCGATGCCACTAAGAAGGCCATGGGTCAGCAAATAAATAGAATATCCCGCCAAGTGCAGATGCTCTTATGCCAACACGAAAAGCAATCCACCCCCTCCGGTTTGGAGGCTCATCTCACGCCCTTTAGGGACATTCAAGATTTGCACAGAAAGAACTCTGAACTCCAGACTATCGTGGATGAGCTGGTGGTGCGCTTCGAGGCCGAGGAACTACGACTGAAGGCTAAGATAGAAGAGCTTCATGCCGCTTTGGATGGGGTAATATCTTTGCTTGACCAAGCTAATACGAAAGGATGTCCAACCCTTGGTTGATAGTTCAGCTGCAGAAACCCAGGAACTGAGAAAAAGGTTAGGACTACTTTGAAATATCTAATCATTGCAGAGTCCGAGCCCTGGAGGCTGATCTTTCGATCTGTGATCGAATCATAAAAGCTTCGGTCAACTCAAAGAAGCAGGTCTCTGATATCTCTCCTGAGCATGAGTTGATTGTCTCCAGACTAGAGGTATGGTAGACACTTTTGTCTGCTAATGTTTGTTTCAGCATGAGGTTGCCGTGCTAAAGGAGGCTGCAGACGAAGCTCAACAATCGACATCTTCCAAGATCGAGAATCTCCGTTTAGCCGTCAGCTCCAAAGATGTCCATGTTGCTCAATTGAATGCCACGGTATCCCATCTAGAGGGTAAGCAGCTATTTGCAAGTGTTTAATCCATCAGCCCAATTGCGGATGCGGGAGCAGACCTTGCAAATGCAGATGCTCGATACCAACGAGAATAGGCTGCGCACTGCGGAACTTGAAGGCCAACTTGTCGAATTTACACGTAGGGAAGGCGAGGTATGGCTTGATTTGAGCACATCTAAAAAAACAAGCTATCTTGTAGTCTAGAAAAAGAACGAGTGGTCCGTGAGCAGCTCTCCCGAAGCTCCCAGCTCGCAACACAGGAACTACAAGAGTTTAAAGTAAGGATTCCCCTTGCAAATCTAATTTTAGGCTCTCGCCATCAGCTGGAAGACTGAAAGGTCCCGCCTTGCTCTTAAGGTAGCAGAGCTTTCTGCTGAAGTGAGTCGGCTCCAAGCTTCCCTTCAAGATTCGAATTCTAGACTTGATGCGGCCCAAGACAGGCACGAGAAACACACGCAAAGCGTCGAAGCCGAACGAGACGAAGCTCTATCTCGGTTAAACGCATGTTTCCAAACACAAGATTCTCAAGTTGCTCGACATGAGCGGTTCGTAGTCTCTGCTGAAGAGCGCCTGCTGCGTTTACGAAAAGAGTCTGAAGCCAAAGTAGATCTCTTGCAACAAGAGTTGAATGACACCAAAGAGGAATCGCAGCAACTTCAACACCAAATAGAAAACCTCCAGGCAACTGTAGTTAGACTCCAGAGCCAAGCACGCTCCTTGCCAGCGCATGAGCAGTCTTCAGCTCCCGCAGATACCTCAAATCTGAAAATGCAGCTGGAAGAAAAAATAGTTGAATACCAAACAGTTCGCGAGGCGTTGGAGGAATTAAGCTCTACTTACGCACAGTACAAAGCTCAAGCTTCTTCTCAGCTAGCCCAAGAGAAAGAAAACTGCAGCCGACTCCAGACGCTTCAGCAAGAGCTCACGGCTAAGATCGAATCTCTCACCCAGCAAGTCACAACTCTCGAGGAGCAATCTGAAGCACTCAATCTTTCGATTAGTCGGGAAAAGAGCTCTTATGAAAGAGAAATCTTAATGTTGCAGGATACCATTGTGGAGGCAAGGTTTAGTTTTGACAAAATCTAATTTAGTAGCTTGAAAATGCCCAAAAGGGTTACGAGGATGAAATATTTTCACTAAAGGCTATTGCCGAGCATGCCACGTTGAGCTATGAGGAGGAGCTTGTGGGTCATGCCGACAAGATTCGGATGGTTGCCTTACTGAAAGATGAAATCAATGGTTTAAAGGCACAAATCACCCAACTTCAGCTCAACATTTCCCCTGCCCAGCACCCCTCAATGACAAACGATCAGACCGCAATGGCTTTGGCTCAGCTCTCGCAGGCCAACGCTCGAATCCAAGACCTCGAGCAGTTAAATCAGGCACTCAAGACCCAATTTGAATCCACTGGTACAGTATCAGTGGTTGATCCAGGAGTCGAAACTAGGCAACTTATCAAACAATGTACCGACGATACGTTAATTAAGATGGAATCTCTCTCCAACGCCAATAAGCTTCTCCAACTTGATATTTCCTCCCTAACTGCTGAACTCAATAAGACACGCCAAGAACTTGAGACGGTAACACCTATAGTGTTTTACTTATAGCTTTAGGTACGGGCAAAATGTCGCAGTCTGCATCAAGAGGAATTGGAAGAAATGGCGCTGCAGAACAAATTCTTGGACGAGAGCAACTGCTTCTTACGAGGAGAGCGCGACCAGTTGGCCAAGAAAGTCGCCGACATCGAAGAGCAGTTGGAGAATTCACTCAATCAAGTTTCGCCCTTCAAGGGTATTTTCCTTTCTTTCAACTATTCTAACTTGATTAGATGAAATGCAATCTCTCAAGACGGATCTGGAGGCCAAAGAGGCTGAGATCAACCTCCTTAGAAAAGAGAACGAGCAGTGGACTGCACGCCTCCAGAGCATGCTTCAAGGCCAGGTAAGGCAAGCTTTGCTCAGTTTCTCATTTCTTAGCGCATCGATCCTCGTGAATACGATGCTATAAGGGAGGAGTCTCTTTCTCTGCAGGCAAAGCTTGGCGAGGCTCAAAAAACCATCGCTGAGCTTGAAGAACGCAACGCAAGCGCCGAGGTCGAACTGGGCGAGTTGAAAAACAAATGTATCTTGCTTAACCGTCGAGGCATAAGCATCAAGCGAAGGCTTGAACAAGTAGAAGCTGAAAAGTCAAGCTTGAGCTCAGCTCCCTTAGAAAGCTTCAACAAGCTTCAAGCAGAACACAACGATCTTCGCTCCAAGCATCAAGAACTAACAAGCACGTCGGAGGCCAAGTCCCAGCAGCTAGGCAAGCTTCAAAACGAACTTAATGATCTTCGCTCTAAGCACCAGGAGCTATCGAAGACATTAGAGGATAAATCGCAGGTTCTACTCGCTCTTCAAGAGTGCTTGGATGGGCCTGAGGCTCAACTTGTCAACAACGCAAACAAACTCAAACAGCAGCTACAAAATTGTCAATCTGCGGCAAAAGCGCTAAGAGAAAAATACCAAATTGTTTTCACTTCATACAAAGCGGCCAAAACTACCCAAGCAGAGGTAGCGGCTGAGCTCAAGGAATGCAGGACGGAACTCGAGGATATCAAGAAGACCCACCAGACTGAAATTCAAAATCTCCAGGAGAGTTCGCTCGCTGCCATGGCCCAGCTGGAGATGCGTAACAAGGCACGGTTGAGTAAACCTAAGAAGGAGCTGGAACTGCTCAGGGAGGAGCTTGCCAACCTTAAGGGTACCAATCAAAAATCTCCTGCCAAAAGACCACTTAGCCCATCCTCCAATCTCCACCCTGAAGCTCCATCCATTCCCCTCAAAAAGGCACGTAGTGAAGGGGCAGATCCTGCCAACACCAAGGTTGATATCCCCTCCCTCAAAGAGGAAGCCAAAATAGAAGCTGCCCCTGTGGACTCGAGTAACCAGACTTCTGAGCCGCTAGTTATCAAAGTTTCTGAACAGGACTATGACTTCCTGCTTGATGATGACCTTGATTAGTTCTGGTAGCCAAGTGTATTATAGCTACTGATGTAGCAACAGCTGCTCACCAATGAGCCTTGTGCATCCACCGCGTGGTTTGTGCTGATTAAATTTGAAACAGTTGGATCTAACTGATTATCTTTTGGCATAAAGCATTCGCTAATGCAATAGATAGGCTTTATTACATTGCGATGTTTACCAGTTTTATAAAAAGCTATGGCGTTATTTTTCAAAGCACGTAAACGATTTAATACTAGCCTGGTTTTTACCACTCTTGGTGGATCCATTTATAATCTCTGTATGCTTGAACGTTTTCAACTGGTAGCATTTTGTTCCTCAGCTGTCAACGTGCATAAATTGAATGGGAATATTGAGACCACTATTTTAAGATCTGGGACTTGGCCATGACGCAGCATTACTGAAAGCCACCCCATTAAAGATCAATCTGATAACCTCGATAAACTTTACACGCACAAATATGGTTTGCTTGCCTTACAAAAATAGTTAAACCACTTGATTAGACAATCACCGACAAAGGTGCATTGCACTCACCATCCCAGCATGAACTATTGGTATAATCAGTATATCTTCTCAAGATCCACCAGACCCACACTCCACCCTAAATCCACCAATTTACCACTTCAAAAAAACATTACCTTTTTATATTAACCCATTCTACCAGCTGACCAGGATATCTCCTACACCATGAACCATTTCCCCAACCCTGATCATAAAAGATCGCTCATCAGTCTTCCAAACGTCCACTCTATCAATTTCCAACTGAATACAAGGGGAAGCCAATGGATCTAACTCGATAACATAAGTAAACAAAAGTAACATTCCTAATCCCTCCTGGAACTGTTTGGGGTAGATAATATCCTAGAAAAGTGGTAGGGATTCAGTTACCACCCCCAAATCATTTATACCTGATCAATTGTTTAAGGGGTTACCTTGTTCAGGCCAGCTCTACCAGTGTCAAGGGTCTGGATGTACAGGTATTCCAGCCATTGCCTGGTTGGGCCCCACTCCAAGGAAAGGTTCAGCATTCCCAAATTGGTAGTCAACTCATATCCCATGACCCGTCCAGATATCTAGCTATGCTAATCCCACTCACACCTGGCCTCCAATCCTTGATCCAACTTAAGTCTCCCCACATCAAACACAATATATAGGCCTGAAATATTATCCAATAAAATTACTACTTTTTCTAAATCTATCTCTTAAGCTTTCTCACAAGTTGCTCCTCATCACCAGTGCATACCTTGATTAACCAACTTTTTTTAAAACTCTGTTATCAAGATTCTTTCCCAGCAAGAAGGGGTACTCTATATCTTGTTGTTTAAAGAGAGTGATGGGGATCCTCAAGGATCAGGTGGTGATATGGGATGCTGAAAACATCCAGATCTCACCTAACTTGGGAACCCAAACACTGAATCAAAGGTTACTAACTCAATCAATAAAAGTATCTGTACTATCAGGCTTAAGGCATCATCATAAATGCTCTGTATTAGCAGAGTTACAATGAGAAAAGTATTTAGAGACCAGATGACATCCTTATTTAATTATGGGGGATTATATAGTTCAAGTGAGCCTTTTAAGAAAAGCAAAAGTACATGGCAATCAATTCTTTGGATGGGTAGGGAGTGGCTTGATCCTACTAATGAGTCAAGCACTAAATTGAGTTTGCCTCCTGGGGTTCAGATTATTCTTGGTGTCAAGACTCTGGAATAACATAATATACCTGACCATTATTCCTCTGGCTGATTGGTTAGACGGCCAATTGCCATGAAGCTGGCAAGCTTGTAGAAGCATCAACTTACCCTGCTCCTGGCCTCGGCTAATCATTACATTGATTATTACTCCAAATATTGATCCTGATCCAATAATTATCCACTCATTAGATTGAACCTGAGCAAGCAGGCTTGATGTCCCGGGCCACAATCACAGAGCGTTGTACAGCTAATAAGACAGAATGCCCAGGAATAATAATGCAAGATGGTTAACGCCAAACATTTGCGCTTGGAGACACCTTGAATTCTATGACCAATATAGAAGGTTGTTTAGAAGAATAATGCATGATGCAAAAACCTAGTAGACAGGATAGCTAAAATTGCACATACATAAACTGCAGACTAGATGCCGCCAATACGCTGATGATATAAGCTGAGGTCCGGTAATCTATTGAAGTCTCATGCCAGACCAACATGGCTGCCTAATTCTGGGGGCTGAAACTAGCAGTCTGGGAAACAGATAGACTGACTAGTAAGAGTTAGATGCGTCAGATTACAATATGACAAGAGGGCTTATTCACCCTATATAAAGTGCTCTTCTGATTAGAGATTGAGCAGAATATTCACCATTGGGATTAGATATTAAATATCTATATCTATCATATCACTACTAGCTGACACCTAGTAGTCAGAAGTATCCAAGTAGAGCGTGCCATTTTCTACTTGCAGAACCGTGTATCTTCTCCTACGGCCCACAGGACTCTGCCAAGCTGTAGCTGTACCACAAGACCCAATTGGTAGCTACAGACTGTTGTCATAAAATCCTATATCAACACTCCTAATACAATGTCCTTTAATAAAAACAACTCCTCAAGACGACAAAATCTTGACACTTGGTTCAAGTTTTTTTGGCAATTTGAGTCAACTTCCTGTAGCACTCCTGTTTCTGTGAGGTCAATAAGATGTGTCCTGGGTCAAGCCAGGGACCAATTGGGTTAGGATGACATCCTGTGGGTATACTAGTCATATAAAAAAGACAAAAGTGAACCATCCAACAATTCCAAATAGGACTCATTATGCTCTCAATCATCATTGGCAATTGATAACTGGGAAACCCCATATTTCACAGCAACACATGGTCTAAAAAAGCATTTTTATCATCAAATGCTGTTTGCATGATAATCTTCAGTGCCACAATATTCCAGATCTCAGGGTTATTTGCACTGCTTTACTCATTTCTCAACCAGAAGTTTTCTATGAGTGAACAGACTAAATTTCTTTTTCTTCTGATCCTCTTGACCAGCTCAAAAATTATTATCACTAGGAAAGTTCTCTTTCACAGAAAGAAATAATATGTCAGGGCCCAGAAAGGGCCAGACAAACCCCATTGTTACATAGTTTCAACTCCTGCAATTGAGCGATCATGCGACTAAACAATTGTGTTGTCAATTACGCAGATTAACCCAAAGAAAACTTTAATTCCAAGCAGATAATTGAACCCTGGTTAAGGCCAAGCCTGGGGGCAATTGGACAACGTCCTAAAGCCAAGCAAAAAAGATTTTAATTGGCCCACACCCTCTGAAACCCAGAATTGGGGACTTGGGTTGCCAAATGGACCAAACTTTCCTTACCAGCTTCCCCAGGGCAAAAATAATAAAAGGATCCATCTAACTGACAAATCAGGAGTCACCAATGGAAACCAGCTTGAGAATAATCCATTGACAACCAATAAGAAGTTGCCAGTAAGTCCAATTGCAGTTTCCCAGCAGGATATAGCTGGGAACACTGGCATCCCCTTTCTTTGTTGAAATCTTCACCTAATAAACTTTGTTGGTTAATGCACACTGAGCATTTATACTTTGCAGGGGTTTATTACATTATTACAAATTTTAAACTGCTTGTGCCTTCAAACAGAGAGTACCTCCAGTACCAACGCTAGCGCTGAAAAACAGAGCAACTTCTAGCTGCCTCCAACCAACCACTGCCAGCCTTTACTCTATCTCCTAGAGTGCTGAACCAATAAATAATTCCTGCTCCTGCACTGCGCCCCTCCTTTCCTGGTGTTTTTCTGCTCCAACAACTTGCCCAGCCAAGCCTGACCATGAGTACCGCCACAGGAGAACTTCCTCTTGTTCCTTCTGCCTCATCATATGACTAAAGTAAGCTTCGGTTTGCCTATTTGACCATGCTGGGGCTCACTGAGCAAGTGATACCCCACATGGGAGTGTGGCGTCCTTGGGCTACTGCTGCCAATTATGTGATATGGATGGCCCCCGTCATCTACTGGGCCTTCCAGGCTCAACCCTTCCCCTCAACCAAAGGTTCCCCTGGGAGTTACCCAGGCCATGACATAATAGGGATAAAGATAGTTCTTATCAACAGATGGAAGACACCCTTAGAAACCTTATGATTTTTCTCTGTTTTGGAGTTTTTTTGACCAGCCACTTCTTCAGAAAAGTCTCTTAACGTTTTAGGAGACAGCTGGTTTCTATAAACCAACCAGATGGGTAAACATCAAGATTCAGATCAAAATCTAACAAAGATCCTGCTTGCAACTGAAAGATTTCCAAGAAGACACCTTCAACTTTCCAGCCAACCTCCTACTTATAGTGCCTTGTTTCCAACGTTTACGCCTTTATAATGGCTTTCTTCAAAAGCTTAAACCATTGGCGCTCACTTTTTCTTATGATAAATTAAGCTTACACACTCACTTTCTTAAAAGCTCAAAGTATTGATTCACTGATTTCTTGCTTATACTTTAAGCTTTTGGCTTTAAACCAATCATTTTTATCAGAAAACATGTCCTAAACTCAACAAATGTTTTAAGCATCCAAAAATCACCATTTCTGAAGATCTGCTGCAATAAATCTGGGAAATCAATTCCCACTGATCAACTTGCTCAAATTGTTAACACTTTGTGTGATAAAGCATTATCTGGTTCAACCTGGTTCAGCACCAATTTTTCCTACATCTAATCTTAGCCAATTCAAATATTAGAATATTATTTAAATATTTTCTTGATCTTTTTCAATTTTTTTCTAGATCTTTATCCTTATAGTAAAATCAAGGGGAAAGTCACACCAAAACATCTTTGTATCCTGCTCTCATAGCAAAATACCTTCATCTATCATAAAAAATCACTAAGAAAACCTCTTTATGAAATTTCCTCAACACTTCTCCTTAATTCTGCCACTGTAAAAAAATCAAGGCAAAATTCTCACCTTTTTCTTCCTCTGCAAATTTCTTTGAAGAAACATTGGTGCAATTTCTCCAACATTTTTTTGTGAACTGTTTCAATCTTATGCTAATAGTCTAGCATCTAGCATAGTTATTAAGCATATTCTTGAGCTCTCATTAGTGATCTTCACCTAGGCTGTTTTTTGTAAGTCCTCATTAGTAAATTGCACTTGAACTCTGGAGCCAAGTTTAGCATCAGTGGATTTCACCTAGAATAGGCCCACTCAGTGACTTCAACTAGGCCATCAAAAGCAGTCCTACCTCATACACTTCTACTGTTTTTACTTGCCCAAGTGGTTAGCTTGAGATTTCAGGAGCAAATCAACCAGCTTCACTTCCCAGATACCTCCAAATCATTCAGTTTATCAGCTGTATCTCTGAAAAGCCACTCTAATTATGTTTCTAGACCATTCATACTTGTACAACAACCACAGGACCTCTTTAAAGCTGTCCTTAAGTTATATAAATAAAAATGTTACATCTTTTTTCAGGTAAAGTAAGCTAACTATATTATCACCCCAGTTAGTATCACTATTTTAATACTACCTAGGAAAAATCCTCCTAGGGGAAACCCTAGCTGTTTTTTATCCCAGCTAGTCTAAGAGGTAGGGCACGCCATTTCAAAAACGCCATCTCAAATTTAATTCGAGATGGCGCTTTTTGCGTTAGTGATTTTGAATCACAAAAAATAAAATAAACAATAAAATAGTTAAAATTTACATATACCTTTATAATGTGGCATCTCAAATTTACGCCATCTCAATTCTGTCACTTCAAGTCATATTAATTAAATCTTATTTTGCTAACTTTATTTACATATGAAAACACTTAGTGTGGGGCGTGTTTACGCCATCTTGACTTTACGTCATTTTGAATTATGCTATTTATCTTAAACTAAAATAAGCTTATACCCAAACTAAAATAAAGCCTGTGGTATAGTGCCAGCAGATGTTCCTATAGTATTAATCTAAGACACTTATAATAAGAACAACCTAAATAGACACCACTATGATAGTCCTTCTAGTGATTGTCATTGCTGGGTAAAAATCCAGTTTTGTTATATGTAATTTATAACTTTATTATACATGGATACGTTGATAAGGGTTTCATCAATAAAATATTTTAATAGTGATTTTAATATGGAAGGGGGTGATTACGCCATTTTGATTTACGTCACTTCAAATTTCACCAAGTTTCATATCGCTCAATTGATTCAAGGTGCACAATGGATAGGGAAAGATAAGGGGAAATTACCTATGACGCCAGGCTACGCTATATTGATTCCCCCACTGCAATTCTTGCTTTCCACTTTTCAAAAGTATAGTTTCACATCAAAAGCAATATGAATAAAAAATGTAAGAAAACATATGAAACTTTGCAAATATATATTTTTTGATCTCCTCTAAACAACTGGGTACTTTTTAACTCCAGTTGTATAAGCTAGTTTTTGATAAATTCAAGTTTTACTATTTGGCCTAGTTGAGGTAGCTCCACTGTAGATTTGTTAATTTAATATAAAAAATAGTCAAAAACACTATGTTTTTGAGCTACGGCACCTCAATTACGTCACTTCAAAAACGCCATTTTGACTGCAAGTTTTCAGTCAAAACTCAAAGGTTTGCATACTTGCGTTACTAATAAAAAAATCATTTTTACAAAATAAAAAGCATTGAAATTTTGATAGTATATTTTTTTGATCTCCTCTACAATTCTATGTAAAAAAATTGATACTTTTATATTAAAAACATTCTCATTTTTCTCTTTAAAAAAAACCCCTAAATTGCTCATATTTTGATACTAATTCACTTTTAGATGCCTCCCAAGTCCATCAACAAAGCTGCGTCCAAGGCCTCCAAAGGCAAGACCACTCCTCCCAAGACCAAGAGAGCCAAAACTACCCCTAAAAAGCAGCCTGCTAAGGGTAAAGCTCCTCCCAAGACACCTACTCACTCACTAGAGCCTGAGGAAACAAGCCCAACCCCTCCCCATTCTCCTTTTGTTTACTCCCCATCAGACCCTCAAGAGAAGTTGTTCTACTTCAATTGCCATTCTGACCCCACTTCAGAGCCTGAGGATGAAGAGGAGCGCTGAGCCTGGTGCTCCTGCAGATGAGCCAATTGAGCTCTGGGATCTTAACTCAATCCACAATGTATGCAACCAAAATGGCACCTTTGCTGTGCCAACAACATACCCTGTCAGCTATCCAATTATGACAAAGAAAGTGGTTGCTGGCTTTGTCCACAAGGGCTACAGCTTCAGCTGCAACAATAAGAAGAAGCCCATTTGTTAACATCACTTCAAATATGATAATGTTGGCTGTCCAGCTAGACTTACCACCTATGGGTTCACTTGCTTTAAAGCCCTGACTATTGGGCATGACTGTGCCGAGCTTTTGATCCTCTATATCAACTGATCCGCTGGTTTCTTTGCCAGGTGATCCCAACCACAAAAGACAAAACTGCAACTGAGGTTGTAAACAATGTGCTCATTAATCTAAATGATACCCAACTGGCAACTGTAGTGGCGCTTCAAAACTACATAGATATCTCACTGACCAGAGATATGCCCTGAGAACTGAAGGCATCAGTGCTACATCAATTGACCAGTTGATTCTAACTGAGGAGTAACTGCTTTCACAGCATGAAGAGAGGTTCCTCCTTCACAATGATGGGCAATACGCCCCAGAGCGGATCATCTGCTTTGCAACAAACCAGGATCTTTGCAACCTTTTAAAATGCAAGACCTGGCTTGCAGATGGAACATTCTCCACCTGCCCAAAGCTCTTCAGCCAGCTTTGGAATATCCATGGGCAGGTTGGCAATCTAGTTCTTCCCCTGGTCTTTTTTTTCCTCCCAAATAAGAAGCAGGAAACTTATGTCTGGGCTCTAACAATATTAAAGGCCAAGTTGGATGAGATCCTCCCAACTATTGAAGAAAAGCCAAAGGAGACTAGGGGGCGCAAGAAAAAGGCCCAGTCAGAGGAAGCCACCCCAATCAAGAAAAAGCCCAAAAGCCTTTCCTATCATGAATATCTGGTAGTAGATTTTGAGCAGGCTCAGGCCAATGCTTTTATTAGAGTCTTCAAGAGCTCCCCTCAGGGATGCTACTTCCACTTCCAGCAGGCACTCTGCCGCCGCCTCCAAAAGTGCTCTGAACTTCATGAGCTGGTCTACACTGAAGGCACAAAGGAAGCAAAGGACATGTTCAACTGCTTTGCTGCCCTTGCCCTTGTGCAAAAGGAGGAGACTAATGCCTTTTACAATGCCCTCATCTGCCATCCTTACATTATTGCCAACCAGGCAGCCTTTGCGTCTTTTATTGAGCATTTTGAAACTCAATGGGTTGGTATTTTTTAGGGAGCACGCCGCGTTAGAAAAGGCAGTGACTCAATCACATGGAACTGCTTTAAGCAGGTAAAGGATGGCCTAATCAAGACCACCTCTTCTCTTTAAGGGTGGCATAGTCAATTTTCCACAAGGGTCCAGGTTCAGAAGCCCAAGTTCAACAAAATCATGGTGCATCTCAAAACCCAGCTTGCCATCTCTGCCCGCCTCTTTAAAACAGGCATGAATACCAAGGGTGATCCCCCCAAGCAGACCAAAGCGGTGAAAAAGTATACAGAGATTAACAAGGTGGTCCTTGTCTACTATCCCAAGGATAGCAAGCTTGAGCATCTCCAAGCTATCTCAGTTGCTCTTTTTACTAATATTTGAGCCCTTTCCTAATAAAGTCTTCTTTATCTTCTCTCTTATTTCCTTTAATTTTATAATTATTTTAGTTTTATTTAGTATTTGGTACAGTTGTATGCTTATTTTAAAGTATAGTTTATAGTTAAAATAGATGAAAATGGTTGTTTTTGGGTATATTTTAACTTTTGGGCTTTACACACTATGTTGCTACTAATTGACCCCATTTTTATTGCAGATTTGGAATCCTAAGGTTTTTATAAGCCTAGAAATGTTTTTTGAATTTTTATTTTTGGGAATTTTTTGGGTAATTTTTGGAGTTCAAAAAATCTAAAATTTTAAAACCGTTTTTTCTTAGTTGAAATGCTGTAAATCAAAATGGTGTTTTTACTAGTAAATTGAGATAGCAGAAATTCAAGATGGTGTATTTCAAGATGCCGTTTTTTGAGATGCCGTTTTTGAAATGGCGTGTCCTACTGTCTAAGAATACCTATTATCTTTAGTTAATTATCTTTGGGTAAACCTAGCTGCATTGTCATCCTAGCTGGTCTAAGAATTATTATATTTTTTGTTATAAGTGTTTCAGGGTACTTCTCTATTCTTTTAAAGTATTAGCAAGGGGCCATCTCACTAATGACCCAAGGCAAAAGCCAAAAATCAACCACCTTAATTAAGAAAATAAACAAACAAACCAACATTTACCTCTCTTAGGCAACCATTATCTACTTGGAAAACATCATCCAAGCCTGTAAAATAGCTCAAAATGTGGATCATCACACTAGGATAAATTAACAGCAAGAATAAAATAAAACCAGACCCTCATAAAATAAGAGCCATAACTTTCAGGAATCACTTTCCTGACAACAGTTATCCATAGCAAAAACCTATTCCACCTTCCAAATTTGGATGATCTAGGTTACTGCTACTCAATTAATTGTCAATTAATTGCTCTTATGCCCCAAAGTAATGCAGATTCAAGTAAAACCTGCAAGGAACTCAGTACCATAATACATGTAAAAATGACCTGCATCATGATTTCTGCCACTGCGTGTGAAGCATTACACCTGGTTTAAAACTCATTAAGTCTGTACTCTCAATTCCACCTCCTCTAGTATAAAAACTCATATCCAAATCCCAAGTTAATTGTTTGATTAACATTTATTTTTAAAATAAAGCAATCTTTTCCTATTATTCACTTGAGCGTTTAATAGTATCTTCCTAGAGCAGATGATTGGAATCTCTCATTTGCGGTCCTTAGTTATCATCTGGCTCTCCTTATTCCTGTCTTATATCCTGTCTCAGGGGCCAGCTACCTTGTGCTTTCTTGGTCCTTTCCCAACCCCTACTCTACATCTTAAAGAGCTTTCTTCTGTTGTAGAGAGTAATGGACCCTTGTTTGATGCCCTAACTGTATTCTTCTCTATAAAGAGGGTCCCTTACAATAACAGAAACTGTGCACCCAGAAATAAAAGTGAAATCTTCACTCTTCTGGGCTTGATTTTATGTCATATGATTTACCCTAGTTTGGGGGTTGTTGATCACCCTTTTATTCCAAATCTCAGACAAGACAGCAAAGTTTATTTGAACACCTCTCAAAGTTTAACACTTCAGATATGTTGTAATTTGGCGTAGAGTCTTACTGTATGTACTTCTTAACTCAGTAGTCATGACTTATATTATCTACTAACGTCTAAGATAGGACGTGATATTTTACTACTCAGTAATGTATAATAAACTTTATATAATGTATAATAATTTTTCTTAATTATTGTTATCAAGAGAAAAGTCTTATATAAAATGATAATATTGCACTAAATCAGGATTTCTCTGAGAATCTATTATGAATAAGTGAAGATTTCTTTCCTTTAAACATTTTTTTCTCTAAACTACATACCTGGATCTATTGAACTTGATCAATGTACTAACCAGTCAAAATCTTACACTATCTTACATCTGAAAAAAAACTAACTGATGTATTGCTCTGGAGTATGATAAATGAGATATTTGATTTTGCAAGTTGTGACTATTTTACACCAATCATAATGCAACAAGATAACTCAAGGAATAAATTATAAGAAAACACATACTAAAATATTCTAATCAAGACAAAATATATAAACTGGAGACAAAAACATCTGATAATGCTATTGGAAGTGTAATTTAAATACAGAAAACATATTAAGGATCCATCTTTATCACATATGAATCATAAAAACTCTCATATGATAAACAGAGATACCCCATTCACAACAAGAAATCAGTAACAATTGTTTGTTGTCTAATAAAATGATGCTGTTGCCTAGAAACACATATATTCAAAGTGCTAACCAAAAACAAATTAATAGTGTTTTTTAAAACACAGCAGCATCTTTCAATAGAAAAAAATGGGTGGATGAGTCTTCTAAAAGAATATAATGATCATCAAATACAAGCCAGAAAAAGAGTTACTTAGAAAAAAACCTCTTTTCAAATCTAAAACATAAACATGTGCTCTGTACCAATGATAAAGACTCTGATTGGTCCATGTTGATAATGGTAATCTCTAATAAGACTTACCACCTGGTACCTCAATAAACATTTAAGAAAAGGCCCTTAATGTCAGGGCCCGCCCTGAAAAGTATCAAATTCAGATGTGATTATTACAATGACAGCAAATCAATGTTAACTCTAAAAACATTGAATAGATAAAGACGTTTTAACATTTTTTAGAAAGCTGCAGATGATTCAAGCCACTTTACTTATTGAATACATTAAACATAAAAATCCTGTTTGTGTGCTAAAGAGCTTGTCAAAGAAACCCATACATTGCCCTTATTGATATCATGCATAATTTCATATATTAAATAATAAGCTACAATTATGAGTATAGCTTCTGAGTGCTATGCCCAAGTCTTGACCAGAGCCTGGGAGCCAGAAATTGTAATTAGCCTAAATGGTCCAAGTTCATCAATCTGCATGAGAAGATTAGCTGCATGAACAATGTCATTTATTCAAGAATATCTCAGCAATTAATAAACGTAAATAAATGATAAAACCTGAGTTTGAAAGCTCTAGATCTACCTGACAACTTTTCTTATGTAATTAAATCCTATAAATGCACCAGTTTATGCAATAAATTGAGTTCAAAAGTGATGGCAAAAGTGACCCCAGTTTAGATGCAAATCTAAATCCCTTCCTAAAGCTTGCATTGGAAGTGTTATAAAATGAGCTCCATGAAATGAAAAAAGACGCCAGCATCAACCAAGACATCCTAGTTCATCCTAGTTAGTTCTTCCTATATTTACATCACCTTTCCTTCCCTTTCCCCTTTTTTTCCCATTTCAGTCGTCTTCTTGTGAGTATTAAATAAAGCGCTGTCTCAACCAACCTGTTTGACTTAGAATGAGAGCAATAGCTCTAGACAACTCTTCTCTGCCATGTCTATCTGAGTAGAGTTGCTTGAGCCATGACAATTAAGGACAAAAAACTGCTAAAAAGTGTACATGATACACTTTACTGCCTTCTATCTAGTGATGATACTTTTTCTTATGTTTCATCAATACAGAAGATTGACACTACCCTTTCTTATCATATAAACTTAGAAAAAACCTGTAAAAAAGCCTGTATGAATACCTCAAGGCCTGCTACTGGTGATTAAACATTCTGGACAACATCAAGGAAACCCTCAAGCAATGTGAAGCATGTGAAAAATATGCTCACTTTAAGGCACCCTCAAAGTCTGTGATGCCAGTACCAATAACCCAAATGTTCAAGATGGGGTCATTAGACATTGTGCAATATATGCCAGGGGACAACAAAAGCAAAATTTGCATCATTATACTAATTGACTATTCAGCAAGATGGCCTGTAGCATGAGCTACAAAAGAACGCAAAAAAATATATGTAAGACAGTTCACAGGCAAAAAAATAAGTGCTGAGTTTGAAAAGCCTAACCTTCTGATTACAGATGGAGGAGCTGAACTCACTGCCAACAACACTAATGTTTACCACTCAAAAAATGATATCAAGCACACTGTCAGTAGTCTTTATCACCTCAGAAAAATGACAGGATTAAAATACTAAACAGCTCACTTGTAGAAACATTAAGCAAACTGCCTTTCTCAACTCTCACCTCTGAACTGGTATGTCACTAACTGCACTTATGATATGTCACATCTTTTAAAGCCATAATAAGGGTGAAAAGCTCTTATAAAGTGTTTGAACATAAACCAACCATTTTCAGTATCACTCTGGGGCCACAGATATCCCTACCTAAACAGATACCAGAAGACAAAACCTTGCGGTGCAAAAAGCCGGACAAGATCAAGAGGACAAAAAAATGGATAAAAATAGAGACAATATCACTTCAGGAAGAAAGATTTGAAGTAAGAGATGAAATCTGGGTGGTAAATCATGATCTGCATAAGTTAGAGCTAGGACTAAGAGAATCAGGTGTTGTCATGAAAGTCAAGCCAAATGACACCTACCTTGTCAAAGAATCTGGACCTGTACTGGACTAAAGCTCATGCATCATGATTGGCTCTGACTTTGTAAAGCAAGAAACGCCTGATGCAATTCACAGCTACCTGTCCCTGATACCAAACTGGATCAGTATCAAGCATGAATTCTGGATAATCTTAAGAAAGCCTCAGAAGCCCCGCTTTTCAGCATCCCAGGAGGATGTCACAACATCTATAAGTACTTTCTCTTAAAAAACAATTTTCTAAGAAACACTCTGATTAATGAATAATCAGTGGCACTATTATCATGTTTATGTTGTATAAGGATCAAACATTTGAATCCTGAACAGAACATTGGTTAGATAATCTCTATGACTGCCATGATGTACATGGACAGTATGTGGCTTATCACTTTACTCTATAATTTCCTTCTTCTATGTTCAATAAAGCATCATTCTCTTCTTAAATTTCCCCTTTATTTTGTTTTATATACTTCCCATAAGTATGTACTTGACAAGATGATATCTTTATTAAAAATGTATAGTTACACAGTGTGATTTATTTGATAAAAGTGACATAATACCATCAGGGAAACTGATCCTGAAGGGGAAACTATACCAATTCTTATTAATAGATCCACAGCTTGTGATCCTGCAGTGAGAAGCTCAGTTTGAGTGTGGAGCTTTGCTTCTGGTTTGGGGAGATTTCTTAATCCTCAAAACCTTACCAGGAGGCTGGCTCCACAGCTTCAACAAAGGAGAAAGTGGTGGAGGAAAAGGCTGAAAGAATTGTGAGATAGCTCCCTAGCCAAAAGCTAATGTTTCTTCTACACTATGGACTTGATGCAGGTAACTCCTCAGAAGTTGCTCTTTGCTGTATAGAGAATATTTGTTAGATATCTTTAAACTTTGTACTTGATAAGAGAAGCAGCGTTGAAAAGGTGAACTTGATTCTAACTATTGGGACTTAGTAAGGGAAAGCTTACGCTTGATATTTGAGCGCAGCTACCTTTGGATTTGTAAAGCTTATGAACAAATCATCTCTCAGCTGCCCAGAAAATGAACAATTCACACTTTTGATCAGACAATGCTTTGAATTAAGATGTTGCTGTTTTAAAATAAGTGAACCGAAACTGGGATGCTTTAGTTTTATTTAATTGATTTTGAGACTGGGAATTCATATGGACTCTGAGAAAGCAGCCAACAAAATATTATAATAGATTAATTCTAATAAAAGACAAGCTTGGGGTTACTTGAGCGGACTCACACTGCTGGAATTACATGATGATTTGAGGTTCAGTGATGTTTTCGGATATGCTTTTGTGAGGAAGTATCCTGCCTCCATTGACGAAGATTTCATCCTTGAGAGTGACATCGTCACCAAGGACTGAAACACCTTCAAGACGACACTAAAAATTAATAACTGACCAATCAAATAACTTACCCAACGCCCGACAGTGGAATGCCAGCCAACAATGGAGCTAGAGACCCATGAATGATCCTTGATTTTGGCACCTTCCATGATAACACAGCGCTGTAGACGCACGCCGTCTCCTACCAACACATTTGGACCAATAGTCACATTGGGGCCGATACGACAGCCCTTGCCTATTTTGGCACTAGGATCAATGAGAATATTTCCTACGACATAATCCTCGGTGCTGGGAGCAAGAAGAGAGGATCCCTTCTTTGCAAGGCTAGTCAGATAAAGACAAGTTCCAGTTAAGAAATCTTTGGGTTGACCAACATCCATCCAGAAACCTTCCAGCTCAAAGGAATGAAGCTGAGTATCTGCGGCCATGGCAGGGAAGATTTCTTTTTCGATTGAGGTTGGACGGAGCTTCAGCATGTTAGAGGGTGAATAAAGATGCTGTTACTTCAATACGATCCAATATTTTGGGACTGAAAATATAAATACCGGCATTAATTTTGTTGCTGACAAACTCGACAGGCTTCTCGACAAAGCGGTTGATTGCGGTGGAATTGGGCTGATTAACTATTACCCCATATTTCGAAGGTTCTTCAACACGTGTAACCTACATGAAAGTTTAATATGTATTTGCTTCAAAACTGCTGTGACTTTCTAGGCAAATATCAAAGAATGATATTTAGCGAACATTACTTACCACGACAGTTCCTTCGGCCCCATGAGCATTATGGAAGTCTCTAACCTTCTCGAAAGGGAAATCACATATGATATCACTATTCAAAACAAAAAACGGCGAGTCATCCTGCGACAAAATATTCCGAGCAAGAGCCAAAGGTCCAGCTAGCAAAAACGCGTTAAGGCTCATTAAACTAACGATCCCAAAAAATTCCAATGTACCTGTTCCTAGGGGCTCAGTTTCAACAGAAAAGGTAATTCTGATTCCATATTCTTCTTCGTATTTTTTTAGTACAGACACCATGGTTTCGGGTCTATAATTAACAGCAAGGACAACATCTGTAACCCCGGCCTGAAATAAAATTTATGAATAAGCACACAGAGTATGAAATAAGAAATTCTTTATAATAATTACTGAGGAATCAAATCCTTTCTGACATACTTACCTTGACAAGTCCTTCGATCTGATGCAAGATCATGGGCTTGTTAGCAAACTCGACTAGTGGCTTAGGGAGAGTTAAAGTCAAAGGACGAAGACGGGTACCGAAACCTAAATTTACATGAATATCACTGAACGCTCACATCTTAGATGTGTAAAGGGAGGATATTTTCAAGCTGAGACTCCCAGGAGATTGAAACAAAATAATACAGAGAAAAACATTGGAAGATGAAACTTTCATTACCGCCGACAAGAATAAGTGCCTTCATGTTGATTTAATAAGGGAATAGAACAGGAAAGATTGAGCAGAGATATGTTATTTAATACCAAAGTAAAGCTTCGGGAATTGTGGTGATGTGTATGTCACTCCTTCCTCGCATGATGGTCACCATCCTTAGTTCCAACTGCTTGGGGTGTCTAGCAGAGCTAATCAAAATAGCCACCCCTTAATTCCACATCCCTTTAGCCAATCTGCCCTTCCACGTAGCATAAATTCTGAATTACAACGCTCATCCATCTCTCAAAACCAAGTACCAAAATCGATACGATTTACAATGTAATTTTATTAGCGATGCACATCACTTTAATCAGTTTTAACAGAAAACGTCATGCCAGAGTTGATGCGAGATCAGACTTGGTAAAACTGTATGCGTGTAAAACAATTAAAAGTTAAAATAAAACTGAAGCTAATAAAACCATCCCGGCCTGAATAGGTCAAGTTCCCCTGAGATCTATTAATGATCGGCTCAACGGAACTAAAATCAGGACCTTCGCTGCTTCTCAGCACCACATGCTAAATACCGAAGTGCAAAAATTTAACCCTTTACGCTCCAATTCCGCAAACCTACTAACCCATTGCACAAACTACAAGCTGTCCCACACACCCTGCTCAAAGCAGCCAACCGATCACACCTTCCAAACTCGAAATCACCATCTCGAAAGTGCCATGCTCAATTTATTTTCGAGATGGCGGTAGGGTTGGGATGGTTAGCAATTGTGCGATCCCAAAGCCACAAACCCAGTTTTTGGCCTGTTTTGGATCAGGTCATAAAACGATCTGGGTGGATTTGTTTGCAACCTTTGGAGCAGGTCACAATCTGTGCCTCACTCCACTGTGTAGGTCACAAAATTTAAAGGGAAAGTGGTTTTCAAGGATAAAACAGATGGTTTCATTTTATGCAAGCCACAGCATGCAAAATTAGAACAGTTCCAGTTCAGAAATTTTTATTTTTCCAACTACAATTTATTAAAAGCTTTATCTGTCAATACCTCACAATGATAGTTTTGATTGAATCTAGGGATGCAGCAGCTCAGCCCCAGCTGGCTTTTGGCTCCTGGCCACTACGGCTAGAACAGAATAACCTAATATTTGAACATTTTGAAATAAATCTTTGAAAAGAGTGGCCAGGAGCTAGAAACTAGCTGAAGCAGCCCTAATCAAAGCATAGTTTATTTTAGTTAATTATAGTATAATAATTTTTATTTAAATATATAAGTATATATCTCTATCAGCCAAAAGGAATAGCTAGCATGAGATTACATTATTATAATTAGTCTTAACACAAACTCAAATAAGGTTGTGCTATGACTTTAGGAGCAGGTCACAAAACGTGGCAGTTGGTGTTAGAGAAAAGTGCTGATGAAATTATGCATAGTCCATTGCATGAGAAATGAACAACCAAATGCTATAATGGACCCAATTTTCAAAGAAGAATATAATTGTGATATCAAACAAGGGTTCATTACTCTCAACAACAAAAAATAGCTCTTCAAGCTGTAGGGTATGAGTTGGAGAAGAATCAGGATAACACACGGTATTTGAACCCTGAGACAAGGCATAAGACAGGAATAAAGAGAGCTGGATGGCAACCAGGGACCGCAAAAGAGGGATTGTAACCTTCTTCTCCAGGAAATAATATCAACCACTCAAGTGAATAATAGGGCAAGATATCTTTAGTTTAAAAATAAATGTTAATCAAACAATTAACTGTGAAATTTAGGGTTGGGTTTTATACTAAAGATGGTTTGACCAGCTTTAGAATATGAACTTTGCCTGAATTAAACCAGCTTCTTGCATGTTCTTTTTTATGATTGTGTAAGGTCTGAAGCTCTTTGAAAGATGGTCATAAACTAATGCCTTCATGCCTGAAATGTTGATGTTGGTTAGATATAAAAAGATTGATAGACTTTGCAAAATTAGTTGTATCAAAGCACCTAACAATCTATAAAAACTAAAGCGGTGCCAGAGAACCACTCATTAGAGAGCCTTTCTTCAATTGAATGGACAAGAGCTCCCAAGTTAAACTTAACCAAGGTAGACCCTACTGGACTTCCTATCATTATCATATGTAAAAGATGACTGAACAAGCAAACTCTTCCCAGGAAGGGAGTGAAATGGTTTAACAAGTAATAAATGCTGGTGTATCCCAACACCAGCCAGGGGGCCTTGGGATGTATAATTGGAGGGAATCAAGCAGTTTCAACATAGGGGGCGTGACAGCAACGTGGACCAAAGCAATACCAAACAGATTCTTCAGTCCTATCAGTGAGAGTTGGTTCAGGGCTGTCAAAGTTCACGTTTGCTTGCCCATAACTGATTAACACAAAGAAAGCCCACACCAGAAGGATGAGCTTCATGTTGTGAAAGAGGAGCCTACTTTATCTAGTAATCAAGCTTTTAGAGGGGTGAAAATATAGATTTATTGGAGTCAAGTAGGAATAAAATTGTTAGATCAATTTCTCAGGAGGGAAAATTCTGTTTAAATACTGAGTGGGATGGGGGAAATAAGCAGGGTTGTTACCAGAGGCTGCTGCAAAAAATGGTGATAAAGTATTGCCTTGCAGGACTGCAGCAAGCTGCAGCCTGCAATGAAAGAAGAGTCCAGGTTGATTTTGTAATTTGGTTTGAATTGTGGGTCCTTGGTTTGGGCTGGAGTGATTTCTGGGCTTGGATGTTTGGTAGTTCTCTGGCTTGGGCAATTTAATGTGTTTAATTGGCTTGTTATTGTCCCTGGTGGTAGTTTGGACTCTGTTCTGTATTTACTTTTAATCTTATTGGCTAGATCTTCACGTTGACATCTTTGGATCTCAATTTCAGATAATTTAATATGTTTAACTATGTCAGCGGCCTTTATCAGATCCTGGAAACCTTTGATTAAACTAGAACTTATATAAGAGTTTAGTTTTTTGCTTTTGTTTTGAATTTTGTCTCAAGTTTCATTAATTGACTTGTTTAAAGAATTTGAACACAGATTTCAAATGTTAGTTAAATCAGTTTCCAGATCCGCATTTAAAATGCTTATTCCTCCTCAATTAATTGATTGATCATTGAACAGACGGTTTGTTGTTCTGAATTTTCTTTTGTGTAAGGAAGGTAATTCCTTACAAGCGGGGACTAAGACAATTAATTAAACCTAAAAAATGAAGTAGAGGCCAGTCTTAATAATGAAAGATTGATTTAAAAAAATTCCTTCTAAATCTGGATATTGGTCTGCATCAACTGTAGGTTAAAACTATTGGCAATCAAAGCCTGATTATCACTGTAAAAATTGCTTCAATAATTGTACATAAAATCAAGAGGAATCATTATATACAGTAGATTTAAAAGCTATGACAACAACCAGAAATACCTCAGATTTAAAAAAATGATTTCAGATTTAAACAAACCCCAAGTTGTGCAAGATTCAGGATTATAATAATTTAAATATTTTTGGTGAACAAATAAATTTTCAAACAATAAACAAAATTTCACTAGCGCATTATAAAAAATTATATCAAACATCAAGTGGCGTAGTTCAAACCACAAATAAAATATACTAGCACATCAAGTGAAATGAATGATGCTGTTCTGGAATATATTATAATCCAATCAGGGTTCATATGAGCCACCAACAGAAGGACTAAAATGAAACAAAATTAGAGCAATCTAGAAGCAAGATTTCACAAACACAAAATAAAATGAAGTCACACAATATGTGTAGTATGAGTAGCTTAAAATAGAAAATAACAGTTTAACAGCCAATCAACAGCTATCTAATCTAGGAACAGAGACCTTATATTCATTTTCATGGCTCCAGATAGGTATGGAATGGTTTTGAGAACTTTCCAAATAGGGACTTGTGATAAAAATAAAAATAAATCATAAAATTTTAAACTTCTATTTTTAGTGATTTTATTCTAGGTTTTTTAAAATGGTTTTTAACAACATCATTTTCAATGGCGCCAGCAAACAAGCCAGCAGCAGCCAAGCCAGCTTCAATGAAAGTGAGGCTCAGAACGTGGAGGCATCCATTTACACCCAAGCCTTTGATGTAGGTAACGAGAAAGCTGACCTGTACTTGATCCCCAACCCCTATGGCTTTGACTTGTTCAATAGTCACTTAGTGTCTAGCTCTGCCCCCGTTCCCTTAACCACCCCTGCACAAGCTACCAACCAACCAGCCAATCAGAACACCAAATTTCAGGGATCTATCCTGCAGGGGGGTTCCTGAGAACTTGCGGGTGGACAACCCGCAGGCCCAGAGGGTAGGGCCCACCAGAGGATAGGAGCTAACTTTACAATATATCATAAGGATTTGCTTAGGATGGCCCAGGGCCCGTTGGATGGTACCATAGAATCCACGAGTCCTGTAAGAGTGATGTACATTACTCTGAGTAGTTGTGTTGAAGTGGACTCATTAGCTACCACAGATTCCTGTGGGAGGTCAGGCCGTGGGGTGAGGGGCAGGGTCATTGGAACTTGGTAGGCTGGCAGGTAGTTATATTTATCTTGGAATATCATATGAGCACAGTAATCCAGGATCCTTCTCTGCCAATGATCTCAGCTTCTTGGGTTCTGGATTCAGGATCATAAATCAGGATTTCTGTAAGGCCTTGTCCATAATGGTGCAAGGTTATAAACTAAAGCATGCAAAGCGTTGGGATTCAAATTTAGAAGATATAAGAATGTAGGTACTGTCTATAAGATGATCTTACAAAAACCCGCTAAAAACCTATATTGCGTAACAAATGGAGTAATAGAGTTTAAAAACCCTAAGCAAAGAAGATAGAATAAAGTGTTCAATAGTGAACAATTTGTAACTAAAGGAATATCAATATTAGGATATTCTCCATCTGCAAATTGATACATATAACTATTAAAAGATTCCTTAAGGGAAAAAATGGATACAACAAGCCTAAGGCTTGTTGTTTTACAAGTTCCATTTGGATTAAGGGAAAAGCTAAACTAAGAAAATGAATTTAAAGAAAACAAAATTCTAAAAATGACAAAATTGAAGTTTTTAAAAATTGTAAAGTTGAAGGGGAAGAAATCACTTAGAATTTCAGCTTAAAGCCTACTCTTCAAAAGCTCTTTATTTATAGTAAGAAAGCCTTTTCTGTTGACAATGATCACCAGGGAGGAAGAAGCCAAGAAGAGGAGCAACTGGGGAAGTTTGGAGAACCAGAGGCAAGAAAAAGGAGAAACAGAAGCCAGTACTCTACGCAGATCTGCTGGTAAAACTGGGGAAGCGGCAACAACGCAAGCAGGAGTTTCAAAGGTAATATGGATGAAAATGGTCTAACTTAAAGTAGAAATATATGTAAATTAAGAATCAGGCGGTCAAAGTAACAACAACAGCAACAATTTAAACACAAATTGCATAAAAAAAGGTAAGAATACTTTAAAATAATAAATTATTAACAATTTGACCTAACTTTTGAAATTAATAAATAACCCAAAAGATTAAGTAAATAATGAAAAATTACTTAATCATCTTTAAGCAGCCTGCCCTTTGGGGCAGGGAATGACAATTTCCTCCAGAGTGAATTCAGAATATTCCAGGTTGGGGTGATATTCTTTGAAATGTACCAGGCCAAAGGGTGCTCCAGGTGGTTGATATAGCTCAGGCAGACAGTCTGCGGTTTCCTGGGGTTGATGGACGTGGGAAACAAGGCCGCAAAGGTTAGTCTGAAAATGAAATATAACTAAAATCAAATAAGAAATGACCTGGTTGAGCCAAAGACTCCTATCTCTTTATTGCAAGAATGGCAATGTGCAACTTCCTGGCAGCCCAGAGTATAAGTATGCCCATCTGCCATAGGAAAACATTTGTAATCCCCCTTGGGCCAGGTGATACCATTTACCAGGATTTGGCAACCCTTGGTGGCATCCTGCACGGGGGATCTTTTATTGGCTGGGTCAAAATGAGAAGACTCAAATTCCCTATTTGAGTTGCAGGATTGGTCATCTTTGGGCGGGCCGCATTCCACAGGAAGTTTCTTCAATTCTCCAGCCGCAGTGGCCCCAGTTATCTTGGGATTATTGGCTAGGCCCACACTCTCATTGGTGGGACTAACAGGATCCTTTTGCATAGGAGGTATCAATGCAGATAACTCTAGATTGATAGGTTTCAGTAGTTTCACCAAAGTTGAATCCTGTTCTGGTTTGAGCCTAAAAAAACATGGGCAATTGGGCCTGCAAGCTGGCGGCCCGCAGGGTTCTGGGGTTTGAATCCTGTAGCTGATGTTTTTCTACAAGCATAGTTAGCAAGAGTTTGTCATTTGTGACACCAACTCTGATTTGGAACAACTTCCTGCCACCAGCCAACCTTCCCCCCTCAGCCAATCAGGCTTCAGCTCTTGCAGACCAGCGCACCAAGCACCAAATCATTACTGCCCAAATTCTTCAGGAAATTATGACACTCAACCAGTGTGGCCTGACCTGGGACCAAATTGCCAACCAATTAAATTTTACCCAAGACACTATCATGTGGAAATTCAACAACTTATTGAACAAGGAAAAACTGATTGGGATGGCCAAGAAGCCCAAGAAGGCCCCAGAGTCCCAGATAAACAAGGCATACCCAATAACGCTCAATCTCCTGCAACGTGACCTCAAGCTTCCCCTAACCCAGGTCAGGAAACAACTCACACACCATGGCATATGGGTTTCTGAGTGAATGGTGCAGCTCTGGATATATGACAAAGTGGCTTTGATCAGGGTGTTGACCAATTTTGGTGGCAACCAATGGGATGACAGTGAGGATTCCCCATACAATCCCAACCTTGAGTGCACTCTGGTCTGATGCTTGACAAGTCTATCAGATGGTATCATGTTCATCTTATATTACAAGCTATCAATACCTTTTGACAATTTTGGTAAGCAAGAAAAAGCTGCCACCCATAAAGGAAGAAATAATGTCAAGAGGGGGACTTTTATTGGTGTGTTTCTGGCTTTTTTGGCCAAGGGCTTTGTCTATTATTGAAAACCCCCTGATTTCACCAATGGCTATGAGTACAGCCATATTACCGGTGAATTGCTCAACTTCTGAGATAGCTCAAATTCCACTCACCGGGTTTTCTTGAGCCACCAGATAGAGGGTAGCTCCACTGCCCTTGAGGCAATCCAGAGACGTGGGCATCAGGCTTCAGTCTACCCCGCCAGCCATGCTGACATCCATCTGGCTGATTTCATGTTCTTCAACGTTGAAGACACACTCCAGGAGTGCTGCCCACAGGCTTTATATGATCTTTATCTTGGTGTCCTTGACCACAAGTCTCTCTTTGGTTGCCAAATGATGGCTGACTTGTTTGCACAAATGGTTTCCATTTGAACATGGGCAACCAATCATGTAAGGATAAGTGCCTCCTATCCTGTGCCACAGTCACCTATCAGTTAATTCAACCAATGAAAGACAAGGAATATTACCAGCGGTATATGGCATCCATCACACACAATCATCCTGCCTCTACCCCTGCCACCCCCACCCCCATCCATCCAATCCCAGACCCCTCAGGGTCAGCACCTCCTCTATGCCTTCTTTCCTGCGCTATTCTGCCTAGTAGGAATCACTTCCCCTGTCCCAAAACAAACTCCCTGTTGCCAAACATTTTCTTTTTATATTATCTTTATCTTGAATTTAAGTTGTTTATTTTCTCTTTGTTTATAGTTGGTTTTATTATTTATATTCAGCTTATTTCTATAAAATCAGATGTTTACTATGCCATGTATCTAGATCCAGAACACAGTTATTTTTAGCACTTTACACAGCCCCCTATGAAAATATTAACAACAATTTGGTGATCAGCTAAATTTAAATTAGAAAATTACAAGTTCATTATGTTTAGAAAAAGTTGTTGCTGATCTGAATTCAAAAACTTAATGATAAACTTTAAGCCAATCCAGAGCCAAGTGAGAAAGTGATTGTTGTGACAAAAAGGGTCATTTAATAATTCTTTGATGCATGTGCACTAATTAATCTGATTGGCTGCTGGGTTAGCACTAGTCCACCAACAACTTGCCACAGTAGCAATGGCGCACAATAGTAAAACAGCCAGTCAATCAGATTAATTAGCGCACACGCATCAAAGAATTACTGAATGACCCTTTATGTTACAACAATCACTTTCTCACTTGGCTCCAGATTGGCTTAAAGTTTATCATTAAGTTTTTGAATTCAGATCAGTTACAACTTTTTCTAAACACAATTATCCTATAATTTTCTAATTCAAATTTAGCTGATCACTAAATTGTTGTTAATGTTTTCACAGGAGGCTTTGTTTAAGTGCTAAAAGTAACTGTGCTCTGGATATAGATACATGGCATAGTAAATATATGATTTTATAGAAATAAGCTAAAAAAAAAAGAATAAAACCAACTATAAACAAAGAGAACATGAACACTTAAAATTCAAAAAAAAGATAATATAAATAGAAAATGTTTGGCAACAGGGAGTTTATTTTGGGACAGGAGGAGTGATGCCTACTAGGCAGAATATTGCAGGAAAGAAGGCATAGAGGAGGTGCTGGCCTGAGGGGTCTGGGATTGGATGGGTGGGGGTGGTGGTGGCAGGGGTAGAGGCAGGATGATTGTGTGTGATGGCTACCATATACCGCTGTTAATATTCCTTGTCTGTCATTGGTTGAATTAACTGATAGGTGGCTGTGGCACAGGATAGGAGGCACCTATCCTTACATTATTGGTTGCCCATGTTCAAATGGAAACCATTTGTGCAAACAAGTCAGCCATCATTTGGCAACCAAAGAGAGACTTGTGGTTGAGGACACCAAGATAAAGATCATATAAAGCCTGTGGGCAGCGCTCCTGGAGTGTGTCTTCAACGTTGAAGAACATAAAATCAGCCAGATGGATGTCAGCGTGGCTGGCGGGGTAGACTGAAGCCTGATGCCCACGTCCCTGGATTGCCTCAAGGGCAGTAGAGGTACCCTCTATCTGGTGGCTCAAGAAAACCCGGTGAGTGGAATTTGAGCTATCTCAGAAGTTGAGCAATTCACCGGTAATATGGCTGTACTCATAGCCATTGGTGAAATCAGGGGGTTTTCAATAATAGACAAAGCCCTTGGCCAAAAAAGCCAGAAACACACCAATAAAAGTCCCCCTCTTGACATTATTTCTCCCTTTCTGGGTGGCGGCTTTTTCTTGCTTGCCAAAATTATCAAAAGGTATTGATAGCTTGTAATATAAGATGAACATGATGCCATCTGATAGAATTGTCAAGCATCAGACCAGAGTGCACTCAAGGTTGGGATTGTATGGGAAATCCTCAATGTCATCCCATTGGTTGCCACCAAAATTGGTCAACACCCTGATCAAAGCCACTTTGCCATACATCCAGAGCTGCACCATGCACTCAGAAACCCATATGTCATGGTGTGTGAGTTGTTTCCAGACCTGGGTTAGGGGAAGCTTGAGGTCCTTCTGCAGGGGATTGAGCACTATTGAGTATGCCTCGTTTATCTGGGACTCTGGGGCCTTCTTGGGCTTCTTGGCCATCCCAATCAGTTTTCCCTTGTTCAATAAGTTGTTGAATTCCCGTATGATAGTGGCTTGGATAAACTTTAATTGGTTGGCAATTTGGTCCCTGGTCAGGCCACACTGGTTGAGTGCCATAATTTCCTGAAGAATTTGGGCAGTAATGATTTGGTGCCTGATGCGCTGGTCTGCAAGATCTAAAGCCTGATTGGCTGAGGGGGCAGGTTGGCTGCTGGTGGGAAGTTGTTCCAAATCAGGGTTGTTGTTCTGATTGGCTGGTTGGTTGGCAGCTTGTGCAGAGGTGGGTAAAAGAGAGCAGGGGCAGATCTAGACGCTAAGTGACTATTGAACAAGTCAAAGCCTTAGGGATCAGGGATCAAGTACATGTCAGCTTCCTTGTTACCTGCATCAAAGGCTTGGGTGTAAACAGATGCCTCTGTGTTCTGAGCCTCACTTTCATTGAAGCTGGCTTGGCTGCTGCTGGCTTGTTTGCTGGCGCCGTTGAAAATGATGTTTTTAAAAACCATTGTAAATTACCTAGGGTAAAATCACTAAAAATAGAAGTTCAAAATTTTTGATTTATTTTTATTGTTATCACAAGTCCATATTTGGAAAGTTCTCAAAACCATTTTACACAAATAAGAAGCCATGAAAATGAATAAAAGGTCTCTGTTCTTAAATTAAATAGCTGTTGATTGGCTGTTAAACTGTTATTCTCTATTTTAGGCTACTCATACTACACATATTACATGACTTCATTTTATTTTGTGTTTGTGAAATCTTGCTTCTAGATTGCTCCAATTTTGTTTCATTTTAGTCCTTCTGTTGGTGGCTCATATGAACCCTGATTGGATTATAATATATTCCAGAACAGCATCATTCATTTCACTTGATGTGCTAGTCCATTTTGTTTGTGGCTTGAACTACACCACTTGATGTTTTCTTTAATTTTGTATAATGGGTTAGTGAAATTTTGTTTTTGGTTTGACAGTTAATTTATTAACCAAAAATATTTAAATTAATTGAATCCTGAATCTTGCACAACTTGGATTTTGTTTGAATCTAAAATCATTTTATTTAAATCTGAAGTATTTTTGCTTGTTGCCATAGCTTTTAAAACTACTGTATAATTTTTTATAATGTTTTAGTGAAATTTTGTTTATTTTTTGACAATCCAGTAGTTCATCAAAAATATTTAAATTCTTTGAATCCTGAATCTTGCACAACTTGGGGTTTATTTAAATTTGAGGTATTTTTGGTTGTTGCCATAGCTTTTAAATTAACTGTATTAAGAAAGATAACTGTCAGGAATATTTCTGACATTTGATCAAAAATAATCATTGTCATGGTAGGTATCAAGATTTTAGGGTCTTAAGAAAGAATTATATTTTTATTGAGTTGATGTAATGGCATCTTGGAATAAATATTAATGAAATTGAATGTTTATTGCAATATATTGTTGCAACCAAGTTTCTAGACTCGCCTGCTAACGTATCTTATAATACACAGGGGGTGCTTGATGAGCCGCCCCTTGACGTATCTAACAACATGAACCAACCTGATGGCAATATTGAATGGCAGGTACTTCATCCTAATTAGGAGCACTACCAATTCAACTTGCTGATCCCCACACAAGTTATTCCCCAGCTTCAAACCTTACATGGAACTTCCCACCATGCCACCCCCATGTGGCCTTGTGGCTTTCCCCATATGGTATATTAATCACAATATTCTACAATAAACAATACCTTATTCTTATTATTCTGTCCTTTCCTATTGGACTGTTGTCTTCCCCAATTCCAAATGCTGAATCCTCATTGGTTCAGTTGCAACAATATGTGCTTTTAATCAGTGTGGGTATAGTGCAGCAGCTGGAGAGGTTCCATCCTGTGTTGATAGAGCCAATTAGTTGAGAAGTCCCGTGGTAGTTAGATGTGACACCAGCAGCTTTAGGAAAAGGTTGCTTTGGCAGGATCTTGGAAGTATCAATAGTTTTCTCTTATTGATTACTTGGCACTACTAAAATATAATAATTATTACTATGAATAGGTGTTATTTTCTGCCTTCTGAGATTTCTTGTAAGAGCTTTGTATAGCATATCAAACTATGATCAAACTAGTGTCTGGTTACTGTTAACTCTCACTAGCTAGCCTATAGTCAGGACTGAGAATTCAAGTTTCAACTGATATTTCCTATTTTGTTGATATTTATGCCAAGACTTCTGTTTGCTTGTTTGTTTCTCCTTTACCATATTTGATTGCCTATATTTCCGCAAATACTGAGCCATTTCAGCCCAAAATGATGTCAGCCAAAAGCCCTCAATTCCAGCTTTCAGAATCTTACTTTTTTTTGACAATAAATTTTTGATTCAAAATTATGAGTTTGATACGGAGCGCCTTTTGGGGAAGCTTCAAATATGGGATTAAGAAGAGAAGAAGTATATTTTATTGGATAATACTTTAGACTTATATAGCTTTAGCTGTGGCAGAGATTTTAGTTATATTGAACCTAGGGGCTGGTCATGTGCAGGATGGGTTCAAGTTGCTGGATACCTGGAAAGTCATGTGATATTGGTTTGTTGCCATTTCCAGTATGTCAAATGGTATATTGGAAAGGCACCAAATTGGGAATTGACTGGATGTTAAGTGGAATGTTAGTAGCCAGAATATGTGTACATCCAGATCCTTGACACACCCCTCCCTTAAGGGATTACTCAGGTACATCAGGAGGGTGCTTTGTCTTGACAGCTGCTGCCTGATGTTCCTGGAGTTGTTTGCTAGTTGGTACCAACCAGGTCAAGTGTTCTCCCTTGCTAGGGCAGAGGCAAGATCTGTGGTACTTCTTGGTGATGGGCTCTTTGGCGCCCTGGAACTTAACCAGGTAGGTGTTCCTGTCTGGTCGGTATTTGATGATTCTTCCTGGTCTTCTGTGTACTGAGTCTAGCTTCTTCCTGTTCCCAGCCAGGACCCAGACAGGGGAGTTGATGGGGAGTGGTTCCTCTGTCAAGGTTACTTTTTGGGTTTTGAGCCTTTTTGTTTCTGCTAGTTTGGCTTTGAGGTGTGTGTTGTAGAGCTGGTTTTTGTTCTACTGTGGGAGGTTTCCTTGGGGGGATCTTCACATATGGTTGATTATTGCGGGTGACTATTTCTGATTTGTACCTGTATGTTAGTTCAAACGGTGAGTAGCCTGTTCCTTGATTGGTGAAAACCTGGGATACTAATCATGCATGTTTCACGTAGAGTGGCCATGTGTCTTTGGCTTTGCCATCCATTATTTTATCAAGGGTTCTGATAAGGCTGCTGTTCAGGCGTTCAACTCTGCCGTTGGCCTGTGGACTGTAGGGCAAGGTTGTGGAATGTTTGATGTTCTTTGTTTTTAGGTTGTTGTTTACCACATGACCTGCTAACTCTTTTGCTTCATCTGTTATGATGTAGTCTAGAGTGCTGTAGTCCACTATGATTGCCTTGTTAATGAATTGGTTTATTGTATCTGCTTTGTGGTCCTTTTTTTTGCCCAGCGGATAGGCCAGTGTGTGGCAAAGTCAATGGCTACAATTAGGAAACATTGATTTGTCTTGGTTTCTGGGAAGGGTCCCACTACAACCAGTCTCCAAACCTTAAATGGTTCAGGGTCAGGTACTGGGTTAACTGTTGGCTGTGGAGCTTTGGTGCTGGCATATTTTTCACACACTGTGTACTTTTTTAGAACATTTATTATGTCTTGCTTCAGATTGGGCCACTATACTATCTCTTTTAATATGAGATATAGGTTGTTGCCTTTGTGTGTCCTAGTAGACAGTGGTGTCTTAGTATAGTGTCAACTCTTTGTGTGAGTGTAATGTAGGGAACATGCTTGTCCTTGATGATTCAATATACAGTGCCATTTGATATATGGAAATATTTTTCATTTCTTACTAGCGTATCATGGGTTAGTTGGTGTGTGGAGGGATCTTTTCCTTTTGTCTTGTACTCATTGTTGTATAGATTGGGCCAGTCAGGGTCCAGGTGGTCAGGGTGATCCTCTCTTGGCTGACATAGCCTAGAGAGAGCATTGGCTGTGACCAGCTCTTCCCCCTTTTTGTATTAGATGTCCAGGTTAATCTGTTCAAGCAAGGACATCCATTTGGCTTGGCGCCGTGCAAGTGTGTTTTGAGTTTTGAAATAGATTAAGGATTTATGGTCAGTTAGCACTCAGACATTCAAATGTCCTTCTAGATAACATCTCCATTTCTTGCATGTGTAGTATATTGCTAGCAATTCTTTGTTGTGTATTGGGTACCTTTGCTCAGTGTTTGTTAGTTTTCTGCTTTTGTAACATACTGGCAGGAAATCTTGCTGCCCTGGCTGGCAGATGCATAGGACTGCGTTAATGGCAGTGTCACTAGCATCCAACTCAAGCTTGTAGCACCTGTTGTTATTAGGGTATTGTAAGATTGGTGCTTCAATCAAAGCTTTTTTTCAATAGTTGGAAATTCTTGTTGCATTCTGGTGTCCAGATAAATTTCTTTTTGGAATTACCTTTAGTTAGGTCATTGATTGATGTGGTGAGCTTTCTGCAGTCTTTGATATACTTCCTTAGGTAAGCTACCATTCCAAGAAAGCATCTAACTTGTTTAAAAGAGGTGGGGCATTGCATGTTGTTTATGGCTTTTATTTTGTCTGGGTCTGCTTTGATGCCATTGTCAGAGACAGTGTGGCCCAAGAACAAGAGTTCATTTTCCATAAATTGGCACTTACTAGGCTTGGTGTAGAGTTTGTGCTTTTCAAGTCAATCAAGTGTCTTGCAGACATGCGTGAGGTGTTCCTCTTTTGTTTTTGAAAATATAATGATGTCATCAAGGTAGCATAATGTGTTTGAGAGTCCATTTAGCACCTGTTTCATCATGGTGACAAATGTTGCGGGGCAGTTTGTCATCCCAAAATTCATTACTTTACATTCAAATGACCCAAATTGTGTGCAGAACGTAGTCTTTGGTATGTCTTTCTCTTTTACTTTGACTTGATTATAACTGGATGTGAGGTCAATCTTTGAAAAAAATTTGCTCTGGAAAGCCTTGCAAATAGGTCTTCTATGAGGGGAAGGGGTATTTATTTTTTACTGTACTTGCGTTTAGTGCTCTGTAGTCAGTAACTAAGCAAAGAGATCCTTCTTTCCTCTTTACAAAGAAGACCGCTGCCCCCCACGGGGATTCAGACGGGCAAATGAATCCTTTGGCTAGATTGTCCTTGATGTGGGTTTTAAGTGTTTGCTCTTTATGGGGGAGAGCCTGTATAGGGGTGCTGATTTAGGCATGGCTTTGCATAGGTCAATTCCATGCTTGACCTCCTTCTTGGGGGATAATTCTGTGAGTTCTTCCTTAAATATGTGGGTGTATTTGTTTAGAAGTGTTGCAAGCTCTGGGCATTGGATCTTTTGTGTTTGTATGTTATTGAATCCTGTATACCTTGTTATGTGGAGGGTACTGTCTTTGATTAGATGTCCTGAGTCATCTTGATTTATGACTTGAACAAATACTGTGTCTCTTAGGATGAGATCAGTAGGTTCTTTGATAATGTTGAAATTGACTCCATTGTGTTTGATGGTCACAGTTTTTGTTTTCCAACATACTCTGGGATTCACTCGGGTGAACCAGTCCATGACTGCTACAATTTTTTATTTTATTTTGTTCATGAAAAGTCCTTTGATGGACGTTTGTATGCCTTGGAGGTCAATTCTGAAGGGAGTTGTTTTGCCTTCAAGTAGAACCTTAGATTTGTCTGCCATTCTGGCGTATTTGAAGTTAGATTTGACAACTGGTATCTTATATTTGATTACAAATGGTTTGCTAACCATGGTGTGTTGTGCACCAGAGTCAAATAAAATTTTATGTGTATGAGATTTTTAAGTGCATGGGTAGACAAAAAGTTGGGAGCAATCTTTAATTTTCATGTTCATAAAAATGGGGGATTGCGGGACACGTGGGATGCAAGCGGCAAAGTTTGTGCCTTGGTACTTCTTCTTGTCAGTTTGGGGGGAGACAGGGGCACTTAAGCCTGTTCCCCCTCCTCTTTTCCCTTTTCCTCTGTTTTGAGACCTTTGAGGTCAGAGAATGTGGGGTCAGATTCATAGTGTGTTGCTATTTTGGCATTGTTAACTTCAGCAGTGTCCTCTTTCTTGGGACAGGAGCAGTTTGCACTTTGGCTAAAATTGCCAATATTACAATTGGAGTTGCCACTGTTATGATTGGTGTTTTGGCGCTTGTTGCCATTAGAAATGTCTCTGCCATTGCCATTTGAGGAGCGGTTGCCATTGCGTGCAGCATATTCCATATTTGCGCGTTTTTCTGCGCACTTGGCTTCAGCAATGAGTGCAGGCATGGAGGTGTTGGCCTCTGGGAGGATGAGGGCAGTGAGAGAGGGTTTCATTCTATTGATGAATGAGGCTCAAGTGTATACATTGTCAGCTTGTTCTGGGTTTTGGATTTTACGGCACATTTCTTCAAATTCATTGGCATAAGCTGTGATAGTGGTCTTCTGAGAAAGATCACTGAGCTGTATTGCAATGTCTTGGAGAGATTCAGTAATGCAGAAATTGTGGGTGATGTTGGCTTTGAACTCTTCCCAGTTTTCAAGCTGGTCATCTGTTTGTAAGCCAACCCAGGTGGCAAACCAGTTAGCTGCAGCCTTGTATAAGCGCTTACTGGCTCCTTGGACCCATTTTTTGTGGGGAATGCAGCTGGCGCGGAGTTTTGCAGCTGAGTGGTCTAGCCAGTTGATGACATTTTCCTTGTTTTTACCAAAGAACTTGTCAATAACAATGTACTTGGTGTTGGTAACTTTCCCTGTGATAGGCGGCTATGTGTTTGTTTGTGGTTGTAGAGAGTGACTGTATTGAATTATCTTGGCGCATGCTTTGGGCATGACCAGTCCTTTGAATATGGTTCATCCACTAGGAATATCCTCATTGATATTGTGGGCGTGAAAGTACATTTCCCAGGTGTCCTGGGATGTGGCCTGGTTGAGTACATGAGCGAAGGTGGGCAGGCTCTGTTCAGTCATTTTCTCTTTCATTGGCGTGGTCAAAAACTGTAGCTGCTACTAGTGATAAGGAGCGCCTTTTGGGGAAGCTTTGAATATGGAATTAAGAAGAGAAGAAGTATATTTTATTGGATAATACTTTAGACTTATATAGCTTTAGCTGTGGCAGAGATTTTAGTTAGATTTAACCTAGGGGCTGGTCATGTGCGGGATGGGTTCAAGTTGCTGGATACCTGGACAGTCATGTGATATTGATTTGTTGCCATTTCCGGTATGTAAAATGGTATATTGGAAAGGCACCAAATTGGACAATGACTGGATGTTAAGTGGGATGGCATTAGCCAGAATACTTGTACATCCAGATCCTTGACAAGTTAATCCTGCTTAAACATGATTCCCCTATCACCTTCTTTTCATAGAATTAGGTATAAAGACCCTCACAGTTCTATTATTCCAAGCAATCAAATCTTCTTCTGTTTAGGCTCATCAATAAAGCTATTGTCTTAATTTGATCTGTATATTTTGTATTATTGGGAAACAGTAATTTGTTGATGATGGTTGAGAACAGGCTTTGATACAACTGCTGCTGTTGTTTAAAAAGTCTGAAGTCTTACACCTCTCATCCCCAAGCTACTAGTTTCAACCCCCAGAGTTGTAATTCTAAACCTGAATACAGGTTCTATAATGAGGCAGTATCCTATTCTGTAATTTCCCCTCTTCAGAATAGATATTCCTTTGACTTAGTTGATATCAACTAAGAGGTGATTATTGGTGGGATCCATTTCTGCGCTTGATGGAATACAAATGTGAGCAGGTGGGCTTCTGTCCCATTTTCTAGTGAAATATATACTGATTGGTTGATCCTTTGCCTATTGAGTTTCTCCATCCCAATTCAGTCTGACAGTGGCGCACCCACTAGAGTATTCCTGAATGGTTTTATTTTATTAATTCTTCAGGTGCATCACCAAGCCAATAATTGTTGACCCAGGATATCTTTAAGGTATCTCTTGAATAGGGAAATCCTATTTTTAGTTTATAGTGTTTCATACACCTTATATTTTTGATCAACATTATGGCCCATTGTTTTTACATACAGAATAGATGTTTTGCGCCTGGTAGTGGCCTGTCTATTTTGTTCCATAGCTATTATGACAAGGAGATGGATAAGTCAACCCTAATAGATCAGGATTTCCTGGCAGTAGGAAAGGCAAATGAATTTTTAAACTACAATAAACAGTTTCTCATTATTGGGGAAACTGATGCAAAAATTCAAAATATCAAATCTGGATTCCAAAATCTAAAGCTTGCCTATCTGTCTGCCAGCTGCCCGCAGGCCAAACAGCCAACTGCTTGACACCCAGACAGCCTGCATCTGCTCACACCTGTGTCCCTGCCAGACAGTTGGCAGCCATACACTCCTCAGGCCTTCCCAGCCCAGTGCCCACCTGGCAGTACCCAGGGCAACCCTGGGAACATTAAATTTATAACTTGTTCAAATTGAGACACCAGACAGGTTAAATTTGGGCCCCATTACTGGGACCTCAAATGCTGATCCTATTTGGAAATCAGCCAGACCCAGCCCCCAATCCAAAGCTTTGACCAAATTAGATCCTACAGCTATGGTAGATTTTGGGGATCTAATATTCAGTAGCTGGACTTGGATGATCCAAAAAGGACCTATTCAACCAGAATAATGTTGATCTGACCAGCAGCCAAACCTTTGAGCCTGACCAATTCCAGATCCAACCTAGAGAGAGGATTTTCTCTAACTTCAAACTGCTGGGGTCCTCAGTCTATTGCTTTAGGTTGTTTCTGCCCCACAGCAAGGTTGTTATATGATAAACCCATCTCTTAATGATAGTATTTTAGGGACCCACTTGTTTAGAAGCCTTTCCCTTAGAAAATGGAGAAGGGCATCAAAACTAAATTTTACCATAGTTTATCTAGCTCAAATCCCTATCATTTATATATGGAGGAGATGCTCTAGTAGTCTAAATCTTTCCAAAAGGGGTGATATGGTTCAAGAGATAATAATCACAGGCATATTTCAACTCATACCAAGGGGCATACATATTTACAGTGAGGGATGGGCGCTTTCAACATAAAGAGCATAGCAACAGTGAGGTCCAAATCTGTACCAAATTGAGCCCTCAGATTTCTCAGTAGGATAAGCTCAGGAGAACCAAAGTTTACTTTGGCTTAGCTGGATATAAGAGACAAGAAAAGGGCCCATATGAGGATGGGCAGCTTCATTCTGGAGAGGATCCCACAACTTTGACTACTGATATGTCATTTTTAGAAGGTATAGACTTTATTATGAACTAAAAAAGGGAAGGATTATTGCTAGAGCAATTGCTTTGGAATAAGATTATCAGCCTAAATACTGATGGCAGATTTGGGAAAGGGGTGAAAGTGTTACACAATTGCCCTGCACACTGATGCGGCGGTAAAGCAATTCTTTACACGCATGCAGCAAGCTGCAGCCTGTAAGGCTGAAAGAAATGAAGTCTTGGCTAATGGGAAGATTGGGTAATTTATTTATGGGGTTGACAGGGTTGGATATCTGGCTCTGATGTAAGGTATTTCTAAGAATTGGGTGCTCTTCATAATCTGATTGGATGTGGGTAGGGCATTTCAACCCCCCAGGTTTCATTCTGCATTTATTTTCAGTCTGATTGGTTACCTTAATGTTGGTGCAGTGCTTTTTAGAGAATTGTGTTGTAACGTCTTTGATTACTATCTCACAGGGAATTAACACCCCAAGTAGTTCACCAAATGAGTCACTGAATGGCTCATCAACTAATCATTAAGCCTGTGGCATTACTATCATTTAACCATCTATTATGAGGATCAAACAATACAGATTTTAAACAGAACACAACTTGAATAAGCCTCATGAATTAAGAGGAACATTACTCAGATAAGCCCCATGACCATCATGATGTATATGGACAGTATGTGGCTTTCCATGATACTATATAATATCTTACATTCATATCAAATAAAGTATCATTCTCTTCTTAATTTTCCCCTTTATCTTGTTTATCATACTTCCCAGAAGTATATACTTCACACTTGGATAATTGATTTCAGATTAATTCCATCAGGGTTTGGGTTCAAAATGCAGATGATTTAGATAACAGTTGAATTATTTAATTGTCATAAAAGGCAGGTGTCTTTTGTCTTCCTCATTTAAAAATGTGGTTTTGGCACTTGTGTAAGGTCTTGTCCATAATGGTGCAAGGTTATTGTTAGGAATGACAATTTGGATGCTCCTAAATCTTAAAATATGAAACCAGAGTCAAACCCTGGACAAAACCCTTTGCGGACTGCCAGACTCATAGGCTGGGAACCCAATAGCCCACTACTGATTGATAAAGTTGTTGCCAGCCCACCAGGACCTGAACCCTTAGCCGTCCTGCAGGATTCTGCAAGCAAACCGCCAGTGCAAGATGCCAGGAATTTCCCCAAGGTGCCAACACCTGACACCAGCGGTTTGCTTGGTAAAATGCACAAGTTTCTCAATGAGAGTTATTCAGAACTCCTCCAAAGCCCTGGAGGAGGCACTGAATCTGAAGAGGCACCCAATACCCAAATTGACAAACATAAGGATTTGAAGTCTTCTCATCCCAAAGCGGCCAGTGCCAAATTGCCAGTGCCAAGCGCCACACTGCCATCTAAGACCCCTGATGCCAACCTGCCCGAGCCCAGAAAAACCAACCAGGAAGTGAAGCCTGGCAGTGTGGTATAAATACCTGCCAGGCTGAGATCAATCCCCATTGTCATTTTTAAATAAAGGTTATAAGATATTGGTTTCCCCAATTATTGCCGTATTTTATTCTTGTCATCTGCCAGTTAACTCAAAGATCATCTGATCCTCCTGCCAGCCCGCCAGCTACGTACCGCCTGCCAGGTGCTCCCTTTGGTCCTATCTGTTTCACAGAGTACCCCTTAAAGCCTGAGTACAAGGACTACACCACCAACAACATACTAGCCCGGGATCCCTTGGCCAGAACTACAGAGCTAACCAGATACAACTGAGAGGGCCCTTGGTACGTTATCAAACCCTGCCTGTTCAGAGATAAATACAACTTCCTTCCTGCCTACCAAATGGACATGGAACTACCTGTCACCCCCAAACTAATGCCTACCTCTGCCGCCGAGCTCCCACTGGACCATACCAACAAGCTTTTTGGAATTGTATATATTACTCTCACGGGAGTAATAGATATTGTTGTCCCCACCACCGGTCCGTGGTTGTGGGTGAGAAAGTCAATGTCCTACCTCATTAAGTTAGCGCTAATCCTTTGGTGGGCCCTGCTCACCCAGTCTGCAACCCACCAGTTCCCAAACGCTAGCCAGCCGGCAGATCAGGGTTGGTTCCCTGACAGTTATAAACTAAAGTGTGTAAAGCATTAGGGTTAAGATTCAGAAGGTATAAAAAGGTAGGTACGGTCTGTAATATAATTTTACAGAATCCTGCTAAAAACTTGTACTGGGTTACAAAAGGAGTGATAGAGTTTAAGAATCCTAAACAAAGAAGATAAAACAAACTATTTAATAAGGAACAATTAGTAACTAAGGGGATTTCAATATTGGGATACTCTCCATCAGCAAACTGATACATGTAACTATTAAAAGATTCCTCAATGAAAAATAATGGATAAAACAAGCCTAAGGCTTGTTGTTTTACAACTTCCATTTCTAACTAGGAAGGAAGAAAGAAAGAAAAAGCTTAGAACTAATCACTTAAAAAATGAAATTCTTAAAATTATAAATCTGAAGTTTAAAATTGATAAAAGATTGAAGGGAAGAAACCAATTAGAATTTTAGCTTAAACTCTACTCTTCACAAGCTCTTTATTATATAGGTGCATTATTCTCAGTTTTTAATGATAGGCAGAGGGGAAAACAGTCAAGAAAAGGAGCAACTGGAGAAAACCTGTAAGAAGAACCTGGAGGAGAAGGGGAACTGAAGCACAGAAGCAGATGAAGATCAGCAACATAAGCTGGGGAAGAGCAAGCAACTACGTAACAGGAGTTGCAAAAAAGTAATTCAAAATTAAGAATCTTCAAATTTAAAGTAGAAAATATAAGCTATTTAAATAGCTATGTAAAGGACAACAACGACGGCAATTCAAATGCAAATTGACATAAATAAAGGTAAGAGACTTTAAAATACTTAAATATTAACTTTTTATCTATAAATCTTAATTATCCCCATAATAAAAAAGACTTAATGTAAAAGAGAAAAATACAAAAAGATATTAAAAAGCCTGCCCTTTGGGGCAGGGCATGACAACTTGGGCCATATTGATTATAAATACTAAATTTATTGGTTAATCTGGTATTTTTCACTAAATTATTTGTATTTCTGTAGGGGGAAGGGATGTAATTCCTTACATAGGGTGTGCTATTGTTAGGAGAATTTTCTCCTTAGTTTATCACATAGAACAGGTTAGTACTTTCAGATAAAAGAAACTAGTCCTAAAGTTACACCACCAAAACCAAATCCCCTTTTCCAGGAGAAGATGGATCAGCTCTTTTTATCTGCTTTACTCATAGCATGCCTAGGGGTTTGAGCCCAACTATCAACCACTGCCTTTGCAGATCCCTAATCAGGGGGCACCAGCAACTGGTGCTTTGAAGAGCCACCACAACTAAACTCTTCACATAACACTGCTAGGCTAACCCTGGTGTGCCCTTGCTCCACCACTCTCCTGGCCACATGCTGCTGTGTATTATATCCTGACATACTTTTGGTAATTTTGGCTAGTTCAATGTCTATGCAGAGATATACCATTGGCTGATGATAGAGTACCCTATTGTCATCACCTTAACAGGTTTCCATTTGGCAACCTGCTTTCTCACCTTACCAGAGTAATCCCACATGTTCTTGGGCATTACAACAACTGTTCATGAGGAAACGACATAGATTGAGAGTAAAATGGTAGCTTTATTTAGGACTTGGCACTATTATACTGTAAAAGAGAGCCACTAGCCCATAAGGAGGTGACATTGGGATGGTCCAACTCTGGTTTGGGTTACAGATAACTTATTGAAGAATTCATTGTCTGGATTTGGCTTTGCTCCTAATTTGAGGATATTGTCTGTATCTTAACATTTGAAGTGGGAGGGATTATGTCATTAGATACATCATGGGTGGCTCTATGAGCGCCCTGGGCGTGTTGTGAGAGTTGTTGGTAGATGAGGGGTTGATCTTGGTTGCAACACTTGATAGTTGAATCATTTCTTGGGGAAAATGTTTTCTGAGAGGAAGTAATCAAAGATGTTGTAACAGGACTAAATCTTTTTCCCTTTTTAACTATGTTAAATTTAAAAAGCAACATTTTCTTTGTTTCCATATCTGATTTAAAATCTATGCTTGGAATAAGTACTTTTAAGTGGACTGATACGTGAATCGGTTTAAAAACAAAATCTATTTGATTTAAATACCATATATGTTTAAATAGGTTTTAAGTGATTCCAGTCTAACCATCCACTAAGATGCGTGTAATGTTATTTTTAAATCTAAATCTGTCTTTGGAAGGGTCACCACCTGGATATTTATAGTGACAAAAGTTCAGACTAAGAAATAAGTTTGAGCAAAGGTTGAGCCAACATTTAGGGCTTGTAATTTTTTAATGTTTGTCTAGTTCGCATAATCTGCCCATGACTTTATGGAACATTAGTCTAGGTGGAGTATGACATCTCACTTCGATTTGAAAATAAATATTTTAACTGAAGATTTATGGCTAGCTTCATTATTTACCGGCCTAATTTGCTCCATGACCAGTCATTTTTAAGTGAAAGGCCAGGTTTCAGCAGGTCAGAACTAACCAGCGCAGGAAGATGACGCAACAAAATAGCATGCGCCACAAAAGGCCGGCACCCATCCAAGAGGCAAATCTAATACCAGCCATCGGAAAGGTGGCAAGATTGACTCAGGGAAAGCAGTCGAGTGGCAGAAAAGCTCAAGGCAAGTCGGGGATCTGGAAATAGAGCTTTCGACAAAGAACTTGGCAGGGGGCTTTAACAGGACATGGACAACACAGAGCTTGAGATTGATTTTAGCAGTATTGAAACCCATGACTCCGTCACCCAAGAGGAGAAGGAGGCCAAGGTTTTAAAAATATTGCTAACGTTTGAGCATGGCCTCAAGAAACTATGCAATGTAAATTACATAAACCTAATCCTTTTATTTTCTCTTCTCTTTTAACTTACCTCGAGATGATTTTTTACACTTGTGTACTCTTTTTAAAATTTCCCTTTCCCTATTTTTTTGGTTATAGCATGCTTTATGTTTTATTTATAACTTTGACTTCTTAAATTCTGTCACCTTTAGAATTTTATTCGTCAAAGAAATATTCCGATCAAGCTAAGTTGTATTTATGAGGGGATGAATATTTAAACAGTTTTTTTCTGAAAGTTAAAAAGTCAAAATCTATTTTCATCTTGATTATAAAAATAAAAGGAAACACCCATTTGGGTCAATCTGATAACGAGGTTCTACATATAACTGAGCTTTAAACGGACACCAGTAGCTTTTTTACAATAAAGATCCAATCAAGTATTTTTGTTTACTCCAGCACCAATTAAGATTGGGTAAAGTTGCTTATTAAAATTTATAGAAGAAAAAGGACGGCACGATAAATACCGCGGGGCCCGAAGCGCAACTCATCTTGTTACTATCCCTTCCTACCTGGAATCCTACCCCCTTGACACAACATGCTTTATGTCGGTGTATTCGTATCCTTTATGGAGTAGCGAATTATACCTCGGTGCAAGCCTTCACTAATAAGCTCATGGAGTGGATGCAAGCGAAAGAAGCCATAAGTCATCAAAAGAAAACGTAAGGTTTACCAATGATTTGATTACATAATCCGTTTTATTAGCGCAGTATTAGAATGCATCAATGCGGTGGTTGAAGTCCAAGGCTCCAAGGTAAAAACAGTCGACCCAAATATTAAATATAAAACAGCTCCACTCCTTCGTACAAGACATTGTTGCTCTTTGCCTCCGGCTGATGAAATCCAATACAGAAGTACAGTTTAATTTGCGAAAACAAGGCTGATAAGTTTAGTCTTCCACAACCAGATTCAATTCCATTACCTTGCTTTCTTCGCTTCTGAAGCATGCCAATGTTTCGCCTGAAGAATCTATCGTCAAAGACATCTTTCGCCAGAGCAAAAGCTTTCTTGGTCACAAGGCTGCCGTCTTTAGAGTGGCGGGGGCTGAAGTAAGTGTTTTCCAGAACGAGGCTGAATTTTGTTAAAGTGCCTGGAAGCAACTGTGTTGTACTGTTCCAATGTCCCCACTCTCTATCTGAGCGAAGAGCTGCCTTGGCTCCTGAAGAAATTTGATTCAGCAAGCTTAGCAGTTCGAAGGGCATTGGCATCGCTTATTTCCACGCTGGTAGCAGGATCTCAGGCTTCTAGCCGTAAGATTTTATTGAAAAAACCCAAGAAGCTCCTGGGTGCTCAAGGAAAAACATCAACCAACGACAAGGATTCCCCCAATGCCATTCCATCCATTGCACTAATGCTTACTAGTCTGTCATCTCTACATAACAAGCCTAATACATCGGAAGACATCCGCTCAGGGATATTTGCAAGCTACATTAGCCTGTTTATTAAGCTGGGGACAAGCTTTGTTGAGAGCAATTACGTTGAAATCCTCCGTCACGTTTCCATGGAGCTAAGCGCAGGCCCCGTTTATAATCCCGAGTCTCCCTTCGATGCGCTTATTGCACGGCAGCGGTCCAACACCCTTTTGCGTACAGTGGGGCAAAAGATCTTAAGCGAGCAAGGACAGGTGCACGCGGCCAAGAGCATCCTTGAGTTTGTGTCCGAGTGGAGCCGCAGTAGTTCCCAGGAGGATTCGACGCAAGTGGCCGGCAAATATGCTGTTATTGCCATGATTGACGAGCTAAGCTTTCTTATCGCAGACTTGGGGGATGCCGTCTACGCTATCCAAGACGTGGTAGCCGATCCCTTGACTCACCTTTTGCATCACCAGAGCTATTCGGTACAGATATGTGCGGCATGGGCACTTCGCGCCTTGTGCTTAGCACTGCCCGTGTTCTTGCCTCGCTTGATTGAGAGGTTTTTGGCATTTTTAAATGGCAACTTTTTAGACGCGATGCCCGTCAAGAAGCAGAATATGTTTATTAGCCTGGGTTACAGTTATGCCATAGGCGCTCTGATCGGCATCTCGGGGGCTGCACCTCAGGCTGCCATGCATCGGCTGACATCACAAGTTTTTACTATTGCAAATCAACTTTTACGCTCAGAAGTCAGATTGTCCTTTATGTCAGGTGATGTTGGTGTGTTCAAGTCGCAGACATCCAAGATTCAAGTGGGCTGGACGCTTCTGGGATCTCTCATGTGTTTGGGACCTAATTATACTCGACTAGTACTTCCGCAGTTGATAGTGCTGCTCAAGACTTATTTGGCTAAATCGTCATTTAAGATGTCCTTTGTTGGTGTACCCAACCAGATGGTTACCCTTTCAGTTGCACATGCACGTGAGCACGCCTTGCAAGCCCTACATCTGTTGCTCATGTCTAGCAGCGAAACCTTGATTTCGGGAGATGTTACCCAGCGTGTGCTGCCCCTCCTTACCAACTCTTTAGACTTCTACAAGGACACTGTCATCTTTTTGCGTGACCTCAAAGAACGTGAGCGAGAAGCTGCTAGTTCAAATGTACATAAGCTAGCCGAGTGCGCCAATATGATTCGTAAGCGTGCTCTCCAGTGTTACGCTCTCATCTACCCTACGGAGGCTTTTGAGTCTTCCTTTACATCTTTAACTAAGATGGCAGTTGAGCTATTAACTACTTCTACCAAGCTAGAGCGTTCCAGCGAGGCTTATGCCGACGAAGATGTAGTTTCAGATTGGACAGGATGGGCAGGGTCTGGCTACGCCATGACCAGCAGTTTCCATCGCCATAACGTTGCCATTGACCGATGGCGTGTTGACCGGGACTCTGTAGAAGATGCGTTCCACCCTGATCATTTTGACCTTGACCGACAATTATTGACGCCACGGTTTGGTGCTCGTGAGTACGACCCGATTTCACTGTTTTCCCCGCCAGCCAAGCGGCCACATTCAGCCCTCACCTCCAACGTCATCAGCACCCATGACGCCGCTGTCGACCTATTTGCTCTGATGTTTCCTCGGCTACTGGTTCGCGCTCAAATATCCGCAGTGGAGCGCATGGTTCACGCCATCCAAGCATCTTCCGAAGGCTGGCGTGGTTGTACACTCTCGCATTGTCTCTTTGCCATACTAGGTGCACTCAAGACTTTCCATCCCCGCAAAGTGGACTCTGAGCAATTGAACGAGCGTGTAGCAGAGCTAATAGTTGAAGTGACAGGGCTGGGACTAGCTTCAGATGACGATCACATTCGACGGCTTGCAGCCGACACACTCGGCCATCTGTGCAAGCATTGCGCTACGCCGTTTGTTGCCAATCAAATCAAAATCCTCGTTGCTCAGATCGTCAATCATGCCGAGCCTGGGGTGCGCGCCGGGAGCTTGCTTGGTCTTGCCAGTATTCATCGGCAAGTCGGGGCGGCAGGTGGTCAGCTCACTTCGGTTGTACAAGTCATGAGCTCGCTGATCAGTGATCTTCACACTGTGGTCCATACCCATGCCCTCGAGTGCCTTGCTACTACAATTAGCGCCACTGGCCATGTCTTTGCACCCTTCATACTTGATACGCTCTATTCGGTATTCCGGCTTTTCCTTGCTGAGACGCATCAGCCTGGAGGGGATGCTTACGCTCGATCCCCCGCCTCGGATCATCTCTTTTTGCGACGGGCTTGCGGGCGGGTTCTCCACAGCATTGTCGGGGCACTAGGCCCGGAGATTTCGGCAAACAAAGCCGCCAAGTTTTTATGCTACGGGCTTATGGAGCAGCTGAAGCACGATGCCGAAGAAGTTGTCGTTGTGGAGTTTCTACAGTGTATGCATCTTGTCATCATGTTTGACTATTCCCACGTGGATTTGGAGTTTTTGGTGACCTTCTTATGTGCTCGGATTCAGTCGGCCGATCCACAGCTCAAACGGGTTGCCGCCAACTGCCTCTACCAACTTGTGCAGCGCGATGTGGACCATGTCTTGCGCTATGCCGGCCCTGGGCTTCTAGAGCAGCTCTTTCAGCTGCTTGATTCAGAGTCAGACGTGGGGGAGATCGTTGTTGTACTAAACATGCTCCTTGCCAACACCCCTGGCGAAGACTTACTTCCTTGGATTGCTGCTATTCAGCGAGTGCTCAATAAACACAATGTCGACAATGTGGGATCCTTTGCTCGCGCTGCGCCTGATGCCGATGACGAAGACGGCTCTCTTCAAAAGGCGTCCCAAGGCTCCAATCAGCATCAGGGGACCTCTCGCTGGCGAACGCAGCTTGTAGCATTGCAGACACTCCGTACGGTAGTGGTGCGGCTTCAGCCAGCACAAGAGCTCATTGCTCACTTTGGGGACCTTGTCAAGTTGGCTTTCGCCGCTGCAACCACTCCCATCGAGGCCATTGCGCTCGAGGGCCACGCAATCCTCCAGGATCTGTTGACTCAATTCAGCCAAGCCCAGGATCCACAGATGCCAGGAGTGCTCTTAATGGATCAGTACCACGCCCAGATCACAGCCGCTCTAGCGCCTGCTTTCCTACCCGAAGCATCGCCTGTTGTTGCAGCAGCAGCCATCGAAGTCTGCGCCACCTTTCTTACATCTAGCACTAGGCCTCTGCAGCGTATTTCCCGCCTGATGGAGGCGGCCTTGACCAGTTGCCAGGACTCCAGCCAGCCCATTAGTCTAGCCATACTTAAAGCCTGGAGTGCTATTGCACTTTCCCCCGCCAGCCAGCATGCCGACCTCCACCGTATCCTTTCCACCAATCTTCCCAAGCTTGCTCAGCTATGGCTTAAGGCGCTGTGTGATTACGCCTTCATGCGACTGGATCCTGCTTTAGTCTCCATGACTGACCGTAGTGAGTCCAACGGCGCCCTGCGTCTAGTTTCGGGCTTGGACTTTACTCGCAGCTCAGCCTCTCGTGATTGGCTCCGCCCCCTGTATCAAGACCACATGCCTTCCTTCCTGATGGCGCTGACCCACTACCTCGAAGAAAACAATCCCGCCGTTTTACGCCAGTTCTGTGTACACTATCCAGAACACAATGCAACGCCACCCCGTCCCTTCTGGGTCGTGTTTGGACTATGCATGGAGACGCTTTCCACTCATTCTCTATCTCCTTCTTCATCGGTATCGCTTACACGTGTATGCCTTGCTGCAGTGCGAGCCGTTATCCGCATTGACATCACTGGGCCTCAATTTATCGACCCTGGCGTATTTGATGAAGTGATTGTCGTTTTTGAACGTTTCAAGTATACTTACAACTTGGATGTCATCCAGGAGTTGATTGAAACTCTAAACCGAGTGGTAGTTACCTATGGTAGCAATTACCTGTTTGCAGATATCCCTGAAGAGTCTACACTCGATACCAATGTGCTTCTTTCCAACTCCAAAAGCTACCGGATTCTCAAGTTTTACGTCGGCGTGCTCTTAGGATTTATTCCGTCTGCTGCTGAGACGACTCAGCCCGTCGAACGCCCCATGGCATCGGCGGAAATGGATCTCGCTGTTATCCGCCACACTGCCCAAGCGCTTGTCGCCTTGGTTCTTGTTTCCCCCGATGCTTACCGCCCCAACTTGGCCACTATTTCTCTCAATCTGATCCAGAATCTAGCCCTCGCACCGGCCTTCTCTCCCATTTCCAACGAAACCATCCCCCTCTTCGGGGTTCTAGCGGCGGTCATTCAATCAGAGGAGGTGCTTTCGCCCATCTGCGACCGCTTGTTTTCGACTTTCCTTAAAACTAGAACCCAACAAGATGCCTCGTCACATTCCGTCGCGTGTGACTGCCTTTTGGCTTATGTGACAATCCTCATCAGCTGCCCCGATCCCCTAGGAACCAAAAACATCAAGAACCTGGTCAGTGCCATCAAAGCAGTGTTGATAAGTGACCATCAAAAGTTAAAGGAGGGTGGCTTAAGATGCTTGGAACTGCTAGCCAAATCTTTCGTATCTGACACCCCTGCCCTGCGCAACCTTTGCCAGCGCTCGATCCAAGTATTAGTCCCCGTAGTCACCACGAACGTCGACAAGTCCATGTCACTTCATCCCTCAAAGCGCATTGATATCCTGGAAGAAGTTTCAAGGCTGATGGGGATTCTATACTCGGAAGGAGGAAAAGAACGTAAGCCACTTTAATTTCCACATTTAATCTTTAGGCCCTTCCATTGCAAAGGTCTTTATCGTTGTCCTTATCCGCGCCACGCAGTATGAAGAATGCATCACCACCGTCTGCAGCCAGCTATCGACCTTTGCTTCAGCATTCCCCTCCGAGTTTAGGTCGACGGTGTCGGTGCTGGCACCCGAGGATCGATCCCGCCTAGAAAAAGCATTGCGCAACACAGCATCCCAGGCCCCGGAACAATCCACCAAGCAGCGCCCAGCAGGATCCAGAGAAGAGTTCGATGAAGACTATGGCTCCTCCTCGGACGACGAAAGCTTCGACGATTCTGCCCCCGCACCCACCATCCAACTTAAAGAATCCTTCTTCTAAAGGATTCCCTAGAAATAATCTTCATCTATCCCATCCGAGTTTATCAACCACCCAAAGCTACTGAACACATGAGCCTCTCTGTTATAATAAATCTATAAATTTAAAGTCCCTGGCTCCATTCCCTTGCTATCGATGCATCACTGTTATTATTAGAAACAGATAAATTAATGTTGCAACTGAACCAATTATAGTTCAGTATTTAGATTGGGGAAGACAACAGTCCAATTAGAAAGGACAAGAATAAGATGTTGTTTATTGGAGAATATTGTAATTAATATACCATAGTGGGAAGCCACAAGGCCACCAGAGGGTGGCACAGTGGCAGGTTCAACATAAGATTTGAGCCGGGAATAACTTGAGCAAATGGATCAGCATGTCAAATCAGCAACACTCCTAATTAGGAGATAGTGCCTACAATTCAACATTGCACTCAGATTGGTCCATACCGTTTGTCAAGCCATGGGGCAACTCATCCAGCGCCCCCTGGGTATCGTGAGATACATTAGCAGGCGGGGAGTAATCTCGGTCGCAACACCCCCTTGCCCCCTGTTCCTCATTAGACACCAGAATCGGAACCTGTGGAAGGTCTGTGAAGGTGCGCACAAAGCAATTTTGTGCAGGGACAGCACAGCAGGGGTGCAAGCAATTATGGTGGAGACTTTTGGTGTTTCCTTAGGTGTTATCAAGTTGATAGGTGTGGTTGTCGTAGATAGCAGCTATCTTGAAGAGGCTGAGGTGGTTGGATTCAAGTTTGGTGGGTTGGGATTGAGGGCTAAGACAGGGTCACCTACAGTGTATCTTTCCTGGAGGTGTTTAGTCGCTCCCTTGATCCACTCTTGTTCAATGTTGCGGGCCTTGGCACACCACTGGGTTAACAAGGAGGCAGTGTTACAGAGAGGTTTCATCGGAAAAGTGGACCATAACTTCCCCCTCTACTCCAGTCAACCCATCAGGGGTCTCAAAGGCTAGGGTGCTGGGACTGAAGCCCGTACCACGGTTAACCCTAGGCCATAAGGTGATCAGGGCGGTGGGAAGGTGCTCAGTCCAGACAGTGTTGGGATGTTCCTGAGAGAGCTTGACAATTAACTGTATGAGGGAGCCATTTAGGCGTTCTACACACCCATTGTCAGGGACCCACTTTAAGGGGAACAAGCCCCCAATTTGGTGAGCCAAGGCCCTAAATTAAGCCCTGCAATGGCTGAACCAATGGGCACAGTGACCATGGCAAGATGGCCTAAGTGATGTAAGTATGCAAATCTTCCCATCAGGGAGCTGAAACGACCCAAAAGATAATATCCTACCATGTACACCAAAAGATGGAATGAAGCATGGGGCCGTATCAACAAAGGTTTGGCAGGTGGAGGAGTAGAATGGAGGCCATAGTGAAGCTTTCTTCCCCAATGACTAGAAGGATACTTGAACCATCTATTGGCCAAGGACTCCTTTTGATGAGCATCGTTGGGAGAGGAGTTTTGCCAGTCAATGGTGGGAGTGGGATTCTCAAGACCTTTTACCGTTGTAAAAGGGAGACTAGAAACCATAGCAGGAAATAAATTCCCTTCATGGCTTCAAATGAAGTTACTAAGAAATAGATGTGGCAAGATAGGATAAGAAATATTCTTTATTGTTGGAACAATTGAAATGAATAGGAATTGGACACTTATATATCCTTATAATCAAGGCTGAAATATTTGAAAGGATCTTTGGGAAATGAAAGAGGATTTTCATGTGTATATCATGTAAGAATTGCCTGTTTCAAATGGTGGATGCATTGCTGCTTAATAATTGACATACAATTTAGGTGCAATAATAGAAGCCACAAAGATCTTATAAGAATAAGGCTAATTAAGCGGTATGAACCCAGAAGATCAAATATCTTGGTATACGGAGCCTTGTCCAAAAGCATAGAAAGTGGGTCTGAGATCGTGGAGCTGGCTTGAACCAGCCAATCAAAGCAAGAGCGGTAAGTGGCGTTATCCTTCTTGTTATTAATCTTTTTGCTTTCAAAGTGATTTTCTAATTTGACTTCCAATTGAATAGGCGTATTATAAATAGGTAATCTGAATAAATTGGCTGGTTTCATACTAACATTATCTTCATAATTAGAGTCCCAGGTTTGATTCTCGGTCTGCAAAGGCCTGAAAGGCCCAAGAGAGTTAACAATGCTGTGTCTTTGTGCTTTTGTGTTAGTATCCATTAACCAAGTATTCATAATTAACAGTGAGTCAGGAAAGGAATTCCTGACACCCATTGGCTTGAGGGTGGTATGAGTGTCAGCAACTACGTTCCAGCTGAGTAAAATGGTAAGCATCTTGGCTCGTTGGGAGGCTTGAGTCTACCCTTTTCTGTGGAAAGCAGCCAACCCTATCCACAGCAACCCAAAAATCTTGGTTATATTCTTCCTTCCAAATCTGAATCTAGAAGTAACAACCCTCCAGAAACACAACAAAGGCAACTATTCCCAAATCTACTGCAGAGAATAACTCAATCCCCCATAGGTATTCTTTCCGTTCCTGAAAGCCTACTAAGGCCATAAATACCTAGCACTCTCTTCAGCAATAAACTTATCATTTCTTGCTCTCTATATATTTCAATTGAGTGTGATCCTCAAAACTGTAAGGAAATTATTCTCAGTTTATAAGTCTTTATACCGTTGCCAAATCCCAGTTTGTAGATTCTGCTCCTAGGTCTCAGCCAATGTTTTGATTATTATAAACAATAGCATCTGTTATTTCTTTGGAGTGCTAACATCTAATTTTCTTTGAAGGGCTGGCACAATATTTAATTATAGTCAACTTCATCTTGTGGGCACTCCTCAAGATTCTGATAACTGGTGCTCCCTGCTAGGAAACTCTTTCAAGAAAATCAAATGTATTCCAACCCCAATTGCCCTCCCAAAGGGAATGGAGGAATCAGCAACCGGATGCTTTCCTTGGGTGACTCTGAACCTGGGCTCACCTCCTCACCCTTGTTCCAATAAATGGTAGCACTATTCAAGATATTTCCCTGCTACTGCTGATAACTACTCTATGGTAGTAAAAAATGTAGCCATAATTATAGCTCAATTACTACAAGGAGAAATCATCCCTGATACCAGATCCTGGAGATTTTTGACCTCAGCAGTTTCTTTCACAATGCAGGACTTGTACGCCACTACTCAGCTCCCTCCTTCAGTCATAAATCCCTCTTCCACCAATTGTTACCTATGTGTCAGGGATTTATCCTGTGGTATGTTCCTGAGAACTTGCGTGCAACTGCCCCCAGGCCCAGAAGAAAGGGCCCACCACAGGATGGGGGCTAACTTTACAATGTAGGATAGCAATTTTCTGAGGATGGCCCAGGGTCTGCTGGAGGGCACTATAGAATTAATTAAGCCAGTGAAGGTGATGTACATGACTCCAAATATCTGGGTGGAGGTGGAATCACTAGTAGCAACAGATTCTTGCGGGCTGTTGGGCCTTGGGGTCAAGGGCAGGGTCATTGGTACCAAGTATGCGGGCAGGTAGTTATATTTGTCACAAAATAGCAAAGGTTGTTTGGTAATCCAAGTTCCTTCACAACCAATAAACTCTGTTTCTCTGGTACAGGCTTCTGGGTTGCAAATTAGGATCTTCTCTAAGGTAAACTACAAATGATCTGGGTTTGGAGGATACTCTGTAAAATGGACCGGGCTGTAAGGAGCTCCTGGAGGACAGAATAATTCAGGCAGTTGGTCCGCATTTTCTTGGGCTTGGTGGGAAGCGGGGATGAACCCAGGCAGATCAAATTGAAAATGGTAAAGTGCTAAAAGGAGGTAGGGGAAGACCTGCGTGAACAAAAGGTCCATAACACTTTATTGCAAGGATGGCAATGAGCATCTTCACGTCATCTCCTGGGTATAAGTATGCTCATCCAAACTGTGAAAACTTTTGAAAATTCTTGTGGGCCAGGTGGTAGCATTTATCAGGATTTGTGAATCTTTGGTAACATCTGAAATTGTTGGTTCATTATTGGCTGGGTTGGGATGGGGAATATTGAATTCCTGCTTTGGGACATAGGATTTGTCATCTCTTTGCAGGCCTTGGTCTCAGGGTAATGCGGGTGGTGTCTCATTGGCAGCGGCCTGGGAGATTGCAGAAACATCATTTGGGTTGTTGATCTCATTGGCTGGGCTAATGAAATTCTCTAAGAGACAGGGCTTGAGTGTAGAAGGTGCCTCACTGGCAGGTCTCTGAGGTTTCTCTGAAGTCAAATATTTTTCTGGTTTGAGCCCAGAAAAACGCAGGTGGGTAGCTGAGCTGGTGGGTTGATAGCCTGCAGGGGTCTGGGGTTCAAATCCTGGAAATGTGATTTTTCCTTGCCAATTGATAGCAGGAATTTGTCACTTGTGACACTACATAAGTTTTTTAACCCTGCCATCTATCATCTATTGCAACTGGTAGCCACTCATTATTCAGAAGTCCTTCAAAATCTAAGTCTATTCTATCAGTTGCATTCTTTCATTCTTCAACTACAGCAAGAGACATCTGATTTTGGAAATAAAAATAAAATGCTATTATTCATCTACATAATACAATGGAGATTGTTAATTCCAGATTGGGGATTCTTAATTGGAAAGCTTCACTTGTCAACATGTAGGAGAAGAAATAACTTGCGCTTCACAACAGTTAAAAAAATGATCCAATATGTCTCCTATGAATCTGAGTGGGCCACCCAGATGCAAATCAACCTCTTAGAAGCTGTCAGTCATAACATTGTGGCTCTATAATGGGCCTGTGACAGAAATTGACAGATAATAAGAAGCAGTATCCATGTGATAAGGGATCATCACCCAAATCCAACTAGAGTTGATGATTAACCACCCAAAAGCTTCAAATACCGGGCTGTAAAAATTTCAAAAGATACACTGGGTTTTAACAAGATGATTAAACCCAACCAAAAGAGTCCTAGATAGATGGCCTGAGAAAGGTTTAAAGTGTCTTCTACATAGAACTCTGGGCATTGATAAGGTAGAACTGTCTCAGTTTCATATTTGGCAGGAAATACACCAAGATTCTGAGGCATCAGAGTAATGTTAGGAGGAGCAGACAGCAAAGTACCCAAAGCAGGTCCCCATCTTCCCGTAATAATTCAACTCAAGATCAGGTTATAGAGAGTGTAGCAGAGCAGGCCAACTACTGGATGAGCTTTAAATAAAAGTATGACCAGGAGAATATTTGGTTTTATTGAGTAATTTAGAAATGACTCAACTCTTAAGAGTTGAGCTGTGAAAAATTTCCAATATGTACTAAAATTATTACTAAGCAATAACACCTGGATCCATGGCTCCTATTTTGTTTACATCATCTAAAGAGTATTTTGTCCAGTATGCAAAAACCTCTTGTGTGATTAATTTTTGTTGACTGTTATAATAAATGAGGTTGTATTGAGTGACTCTCAGATCACATCTATTTATCAGTGTCAACTTGCATAGGGTAATCAAATCCAGCTGAAAAACTGGGGCAACAGTAACCCATTTCTGATCAACAGTTTGGTTTAAATATGTCAATTTGGTAAAATTGGATAATTGTCAGGGACCCTCTCACTTGAAAGTAATCTCCCAAGGTGATGAATAATAGTAGAGGGATTAATACCAGTAACCAAGGAACCCACAGGCAAGGACACCATACCTAGATGGAAGAGTTCCCCAACTATGCAATAACAGCTCAAAAGCGGATTGAAGCAGCCAAGGACAAAGTATGTCCCAAGATAACACAAGAGGAAGGCAGATGTCAAGGGATGGAAGACCTGGGGTTTGACAGTTGAGTGAGTGTCTGGTGGTTGTGAGGCTCTTCCTTATGAGGTGGATTGTGGTAAAAAGATGTGGTAGTATGCCATACTCCAGGGATTACTCTGTGCCAAGAGCTGTCTAAATACTGAGTTTTGGGAGAGGTGCCAGAATCTGCATGTGATTCATTAAAATGCTGGTAAACACAGCTGGCAACAAGAACATCCAGAAGACCCATTTATACCCAAGAGACTCCTTAAGAGAAGTCTTGGGTAATATCATGGTTATGATTAGGAAAGGTTAAGTCAACTAAAAATAGGAAAAACTTCACTTTGGGTGAATTTAGACTTTATTGATTGACCATTTGGTAACATATCACTTGTCAGCTTTTATAGCATTGTAGGAAAAATATAATATAGAAAATAGATAAAGGGAATGAGGGAATGTGGAGATGTTTCTGGAGGTTTAGAGCAGTTGGTAACTTCAAACTGGGGAAAATAAAATTAGTTCCTCGTTGTTTTAAAATTTCTCTAAAATAATTGATTTACACCTTCTTAATGTTCCTCTAACTGTCAGGCTTGGCTTGGGGATTGATATAATCACCCCAAAGAAGATGGAGACCAGGAGTTGTATTATCTAAAGGATCAGCAGGCAACAGCACAGTTTTAACATAAGCAGTGTCCAAAACTTTGCCAACATCACCAAAAGAGTTTACTAAGCGGTTCAAAGTTGATTTGGCTTTGTTTGATTGGCCAGAAGGTAGGACACACCATTTCAAAAACGTCATCTCAAAAAACGCCATCTCAAATTTAATTTGAGATGGCGTTTTTTGCGTTAGTGATTTTTAATCACAAAAAAATAAAATAAACAATAAAATAGTTAAAAATTACATATACCTTTATAATGAGGCATCTCAAATTTACACCATCTCAATTCTGTCACTTCAAGTCAGATTAATTAAAACTTATTTCACTAACTTTATTTACATATGAAATCACTTAGTGTGGGATGTGTTTACGCCATCTTGACTTTACGTTATTTTGAATTACTCCATTTATCCTAAACTAAAATAAGCTTATACCCAGACTAAAATAAAGCCTGTGGTATAGTGCTAGCAGATGTTCCTATAGTATTAATCTAAGACACTTATAATAAGAACAACCTAAATAGACACCACTATGATAGTCCTTTTAGTGATTGTCATTGCTGGGTAAAAAAAACCAGTTTTGTTATATGTAATTTATAACTTTATTATACATGGATACATTGATAAGGGTTTTCTTAATAAAATATTTTATTAGTGATTTTAATATGGAAGAGGGTGATTACGCCATTTTGATTTATGTCACTTTGAAGGCCACCAAGTTTCATATCACCCAATTGATTCAATGCACACAATGGATAGGGGAAAATAAGGGGAAATTACCTATGACGCCAGGCTACGCTATATCAATCCCCCCACCACAATTTTTGCTTTCCACTTTTCAAAAGTATAGTTTCACGTCAAAAACAACATTAATAAAAAATGTAAGAAAACATAAAAAACCTTGCAAATATATATTTTTTGATCTCCTCTAAACAACTGGGTACTTTTTAACTCCAGTTGTATAAGCTAGTTTTTGATAAATTCAAGTTTTACTATTTGGCCTAGTTGAGGTAGCTCCACTGTAGATTTGTTAATTTAATATAAAAAATGGTCAAAAACACTATGTTTTTGAGCTACAGCACCTCAATTACGTCACTTTGAAAACACCATCTTGAGAGCAAGTTTTCAGTCAAAACTCAAAGTTTTACCTACTTGCATTACTAAAAAAATTATTTTTACAAAATAAAAAACATTGAAATTTTGATAGTATATATTTTTGATCTCTTCTCCAATTCTATGTAAAAAAATTGATACTTTTATATAAAAAAAAGTTCTCATTTTTCTCTTTAAAAACAACCCCCAAATTGCTCATATTTTGATACTAATTCACTTTTAGATGCCTCCCAAGTCAACTGCCAAAGCTGCGCCCAAGGCCTCAACGGCCTCAAAGTCTAAAATCACTCTGCCCAAGGCCAAGAAGGCCAAGACAACCCCAAAGAAGCAGCCTTCTAAGGCCAAAGCTCCCCCAAGACCCCAACTCCGTCACCTGAACAAGAGGGAAACAGTCCTACCCCTCCCCATTCTCCATTTTTTACTCCCCCTCTGATCCTCAAGAGAAGTTGTTTAACTTCAATTGCCATTCTGACCCCACTTCAGAGCCTGAGGATGAAGAGGAGCCTGAGCCTGGTGCTCCTGCAGATGAGCAAATTGAGCTCTGGGATCTTAACTCAATCCATAATATATGCTCCCAAAATAGCACTTTTGCTGTGCCAACAGCATACCCTATCAGCTATCCAATTATGACAAAAAAAAGGGTGTCGGTTTTGTCTACAAGGGCTACAGCTTCAGCTGTAATGATGAGAAGAAGCCCATCCGCCAACATCACTTCAAATGTGATAACGTTAGCTGCCCAGCAAGGCTCACAACTTATGGGTTCACCAGATTAAAGGCCCTTACTGTTAACTACAACTGTGCCAAGCCTTTTGACCCTCTCTATCAACTGATCCGCTGGTTTCTTTACCAGGTGATCCCAACCACAAAGGATCAAACTGCAACTGAGGTTGTCAACAATGCGCTCCTCAATTTTAATGATACCCAACTAGCAACTGTTGATGGCGCCTCAAAACTACAGAGATATTTTACTGATCAAAGATATGCTCTGAGCACTGAAGGCGTCGGTGCAAGCTCCATTGACCAATTGATCATTACTGAGGAGCAAAAACTATCTCTCCATGAAGAGAGATTCCTCCTCCATGATGATGGTCAACATGCCCCAGAGCGTATCATCTGCTTTGCAACAAGCCAGGATCTGCGCAACCTCCTCAAGTGCAAGACCTGGCTTGCAGATGGCACTTTCTCCACCTGCCCAAAGCTCTTTAGACAGCTTTGGAATATCCATGGGCAGGTTGGAAATCTGGTTATTTGCCTGGTCTTTTTTTCCTCCCAAATAAGAAGCAGGAAACTCATGTCTGGGCACTCAAGATTTTAAAGGCCAAACAGGATAAAATTCCCCCAACAATTGAAGAGGAGCACAAGGAGACTAGAGGGCATAAGAAAAAATCCATCTCCCAAGAAGAAGACGCTCCCACCCCAACCAAGAAAAATCCTGAAAGCCTTTCCTACCACAAATATCTGGTAGTGGATTTTGAACAGGCTCAGGCAAATACCTTTATTTGTGTCTTTAAGAGCTCCCATCAGGGATGCTACTTCCACTTCAGGCAAGCTCTCTGCTGCCGCCTCCAAAAGTGTTCTGACCTCCATGAGCTGGTCTAGACTAAAGGCACCAAAGAAGCAAAGAGCGTTTTTAATTGCTTTGCTTCCCTTGCCCTTGTGCAAAAGGAGGAGATCAATGCCTTTTATGATGCCCTCCTCTGCCATCACTATATCCAGGCCAACCAGGCAGCCTTTGCTCCCTTTATTGAGTATTTTGAGACTCAATGGGTTGGCATCTTCCAAAGAGCACACCACATTAGAAAAGGCAGTGACTCAATCACCTGGAACTGCTATAAGCAGGTCATAGACGGGTTGATCAAGACCACCTCTTCCCTTGAAGGGTGGTATAGCCAGTTTGCCACAAGAGTTAGGGTTCATAAGCCCAAATTCAATAAGATCATGGTCCATCTCAAAACCCAACAAGCCATCTCTGCCTGCCTCTTCAAGACTGGCATGAAGACCAAGGGTGATCCCCCCAAGATGACCAAAGCAGTGAAAAAGTACACTGAGATCAGCAAGGTGGTCCTTTCCTACTATCCCAAGGATAGTAAGCTTGAGCATCTCCAAGATATATCAGTTGCTCTTTCTACCAATGTTTGAGCCTATTTGGAATAAACACTCCTTTATTTGCTCTCTTATTTCCTTTACTTTTATCATTATTTAGTTTTATTTAGTATTTGGTACAATTCTATGATTATTTTAAAGTATAGTTTGTAGTTAAAATAGATGAAAATAGTTGTTTTTGGGATCATTTTAACTTTTGGGCTTTACGCAACTATGTTGCTACTAATCAACCCCATTTTTTATTGCAGATTTGAAATTATGAGGCTTTTTTAAACCTAGAATTGTTTTTTGAATTTTATTTTTTTGGGAATTCTTTGGGTAATTTTTGGAGTTCAAAAAATCTAAAATTTTAAAACTGTTTTTTTCTTAGTCAAAATGCCATAAATCAAAATGGCGTTTTTACTAATAAATTGAGATAGCAGAAATTTGAGATGTTGTATTTCAAGATGGCATTTTTCAAGATGTTGTTTTTGAAATGGCGTGTCCCACCGGCCAAAACCAAGTGAAACAGGTAACAATTGGCTGTCTTTGATTTTAACATTTGATTCACTGTTTAGCACGCCAACAAAGTCCTGGGAGTTCTTGGGGTTGATTCCCATCCATGGTTTAACAAAATAATCAATTCCATCCAGATGATGTTTAAAAGGTAAAATAGAATAGATACTATTAACTAATTTAGCTTTTTCAGAACTTTTTAATAAACCTGGTTTGAAGTGCCATTCTGTAAATGAATTTCCCAAGGAATTGATGATAGGAATTTCCTCAGGAGGATTCCTGAAATAATGGTTTACCCAAATTACAAGCTTTACAATTAGGAAAGATAATATCAAGCATTAAGGAAACTACTGTGACAGGGCCTCTTTCCATGCTCTGCTACAGTCTCTACAGGAAAATGTGGAACAAGTACAAACAGAACTCTCATCCATAGGAACTTCTAGTACAACTGGATTAATTGGTTTGACTGGACCGCCTAGTCCTTCTGGTTCACCTGGCCCTTCTGGTGGGGCTGGATCATCATCCCCAGTACCCTTCTCTTTGGAAAGTTGGGTAACCTTGATAGAGTTGACTGTAGCCATCATCTGTTCTTCACTACAATTGTCCCCCAACAGGATCATCAGGAAACCAAAATTCTCTTTACCTGCTCTGATGAACCAGAAGCACAAATTAGAGACCCTTCTTATCCTTAGTTAACTGAGGTTCAAGATATTAAGGAAAAAGACCAAAATCACGCATATGATCTGAATCAAATGTAAAACATCATCACTCAATTATGTTTTGATTTGCATAACCCTCCAGATGTTCTCACCACTGCTTTCAACTCTAATGCTGTTCTCATTTCTGCCCTGCAAGATGATTTAGCTCTATTAAGGAGAGAAGTTGATCACCTATAAGTAAGTCAACCACCTCTCAACCCTTCCTGAAATTCATATGATGAGCAACCAGAAGAGTCATACATTAACATGATGAACCCCAACCCAACGCTTAAACCTACTTTAATGTTGCAACCAAGTTCCCAGACTTGCCTGCCAACGTATCTTACAATACACAGGGTGCACTTGATGAGTTGCCCCTTGACATGTCTAACAACATGAACCAATCTGATGACAATATCAAATTGCAGGCACTTTCTCCTAATTAGTAGCGCTACCAATTCAACCTTCTGATCCTGTACAAGTTATTCCTTGGCTCTGAACCTTACATGGAACATGCCACCATGCCACCCCCTTGTGGCCCAGTGGCTTTCCCCATATAGTATATTAATCACAATATTCTACAATAAACAATACCTTATTATTATTATTCTGTCCTTTCTATTGGACTGTTGTCTTCCCCAATTCCAAATACTGAACCCTTATTGGTTCAGTTGCAACAGTGGTAACAGCAGTAGGTTCACAACCTACCTAAATCAAAATCCCCCCTAAGAAAGGACAGAGTACAGGCCGTATGACTACTCCCCATCAAGAAACCTTCCTGCCAATTCCCAAGGGGGACATCCCCAACAGGTACATCATTTATCAAGATTAACTGGTACTTACAAGTGTGTACAACCAGCTTCACCTTGGGCAGTGTGACGCCAGCATCACCCCTCCCCAGTCAGAACTCTCACAATATATGCTCAACCTCCAGTTGGAATCCTTTGCAGGTGGCATGGAAGGGGCTGACATTGCCAGTTGGCTCCACTCCACTGAAACCCGCCTCTGTGTATGCCAGGTACCTGAGCCCATATGGGTTGCCACTGCTTCAGGCCGCCTTACAGGACCTGCGGCAGTCTGTTTCACCAACTGGGACAGCCAAGAAATAGAAATTACCTGGCTGTTGTACAGGGATGCCGCAAAGTCCTGCTACAATGAAACATTTTCACCCATTGTAGTGAGAACTCCCCTTCTGGCCATTAAACAGACTAGGTTTATTTCTGAATATCTTGCTGCCACCCTTAGAAGCTGTGACTGATGGGAACAACATGCTTCTTACCTTGATAGTTAATGGATTAAAGTCCCATATCTGCAAGTGGGTTCCCAAAGGTTGCTGCACCTCCATCAATGACTGCTATAAAGCCATTTTGGAGGCTAATAATCAGGCTTCAATGGGTTTCTGCCGCTCCAACAATGCTCCACCTCAACCTTGCCCTGCACATGGCAATAGTCACAACCAAGTAGGCTGCTGCCAGCCACGCCCACAAGACAACAGGGTTAAGCGCCTTTGCAAGGGGGAACTCCAACTAGAACAAATTAAGAACCAGGGAAAAGCCTAGGGTTGTAGCTACAAGAGGTTCTACAACCCCACTTGACCCTCACTCTCAATACCTCCTTGTAAAGAACCCTTGCGAGTACAACATACATGAAGTTGAAGCCCTCAATGTATTCCAGGTCCATAGCAACAACCCTGTACTCCAAGTAAGACATTCTTCAAATAAAGCAACTTGCTTGGCCTATCCCTTTTGTTTCTGTGGGAACACCCACAAACTACTGGTAGATACTGGGGCCAATCAAACTATGGTTGACCAGATGTTTGCCAACTCTCAACAACAAGACCAAGTGCCAAGAATGTTCAAGGCGGTACAAGTGGCTGACTCCTGTAGAGTAGCAATTACCCATGAAACAGTACCCTTATCTGTGAGAATGGGGAACATCCAGGTTAAGCTCTCTGGGCCAATCATGGCAGGGCTCAGCCACAATCTCATTGCTGGCCTTGACTGGCTTTGTCACAACTGTCCCTACATTTTCTGAGATAGATTTGTAAGTACCCTCAATAGAAATGGGGTGGGTTTCCAGATATATCCTGTCAAAATGAAAAAGTTGCTTCAAAATACCGTGTTTTTCAGAATAACTAAAACATGCTCTTATGAGTTCAAGGGGGGAACTAGACTTTAACCAATGCTTGGTCAAAGTTATCTGCGCAGAACCACATGAGCCCCCCTTGACTATTCCACCTCCAGCAGCACTTGCCGCTCTCCTCAAGGAGTATAAGCATGTTTTCAGTGAAACACTAGATCAACTACCCCCTCCCTGAGAGATCCAACATGCTGTACAACTGCAAGAGTTACTTCCCAAAGCACGTCCTCTATATTGCTTGACACCAAAAGAAGATGAGACACTCTGCCAGCACCTTGTAGATGCACTCAATAAGGGCTTTATCTGCCCCTTGCTTTTGCCATACGGGGCTGCTGTCTTCTTTGTACCCAAGAAGGATGGGTCCCTTTGCTTGATCACAGACCATCACGCCCTAAATGAGGTGACTGTTAAGAATAAGTCCCCCTGCTGTTGATTGACAATCTGTTTAATACACTTGCAGGTGTGAAGGTCTTTAGCAAGATTGATCTCACTGCGGGGTACAACCAGGTCTGCATTACACCAGGGAATGAGGAAAAAAATGCCTTCCACACACGCTATGGGTTGTTTGAGTGTTGGGTCATGAACTTTGGAAGGAACAACACTCCCTCCACCTTCACCATGTTGATGAACAAAGCATTTGAGGAATTGATTGGGAAATGCATGGTTGTGTACCTTGACAACATTATTATCTTCAGTCAAGATCAAACCACACACCTCCAACACCTCCATGCTGTCCTTGACACCCTTCTGAAAAATCAGCTAAAAGCTAAACCCTCTAAATGCAAGTTTCTCAAGTCAGAGCTGCTGTTCCTTGGGCACATCATCTCTGCTCAAGGGATAAAACCTGACCCTGCCAAAATCAAGGCAATCACCAGTATGCCAGCTCACTGATGTTGGTCAGGTGTGTACCTTCTTGGGCATGGCTGCATGTGCGTAAATTCATCCCCAATTGTGGAGAACTTATTGCAACTTTCACCAAGCTCCTGAACACTAAACAGTGCTTCCACTGGACCCCTTTCAGAGATCAAGCCTTTGAGACGTTGAAGCAGAGACTTACAACTGCACCCGTATTGCAGCTCCCCAATCAGAAGCACCAGTACAAACTCAAGACTGATGCCTCTGATAGAGCCATAGGGGGTGTACTACAGGTCAAAACTGATGAAGGTGTCTTCCTCCCCGTGGCATACAAGTCCAGGAAGCTTACTGACTCAGAAAAACATTACCCTATATACAATAAAGATTTGGTAGCAATTGTGCACTGTGTTGAGAAATGGCGCTGTTACCTGGAAGGGGCAACCTTTTCACCCCATGCCCTGACAGATTACAAGTCACTCCAGTACTTCAACAGGCAGTCCCACTTGACATGCTGCAAAGCAGGCTGGATCAAGCATCTATCCCCCTACCAGTTCTGCATTGAGTACAAGCCTGGGAAGGAACTTATCACAGCTGACGCCCTCTCACGGCTCTATGTAGTGTCTATCACCGGGGATGACGGCTTGGACCAAGACTGGCCAATGTTGTACCTCCGTCCTGAAGCAATTTGTTACAAAGGCCTTAACTCAGCAACCATCTCCAAGCTGAAGGACAATGAAAGTCAATTAGCTACCAATGCGGGCAATGTCTGCTGCCACACAGAGACAGGAGAAAAGAAACCCTATATTCCCACCACACAACAAGGCAACACCATGCTGCACTACCACCACACCTTGGACTATGTCAGACGACTCAACCTCTTTAAAATCATGAAACATAAGGTTTGGTGGCCGCATATGTGTCAAGACATCTTGGATCTCCTCAAAACATGTGTGTTGTGTGAAAAGAACACATCTAAACCTGTACCCTCAAGTCTGTCCTGCCCATTAAAGCCATGGAACCCTTCAAGAAGTGGGCCCTCAACATTTTTGGACTGCTCCTCAAAGACAGAATTGGGAAGAAGTAAATAATTACAGCCATCAACTACTTTACCTGTTGGCCAGTAGCGTGGGCAACCACTAACCAAACTGCCACCACCATCACTTGCTTCATTGGCAAGGAAATTGTGGCCTGTTTTTGACAACCCAAACAACTCATTACTGATGGGGTTTCTGAGCTTGTTGGACATTTCATGAAGGCATACTGTGCTAAGAATGCCCTACAACAAATAGTCATAATTCCATACCATCTGCAAGCCAATGGGCGTATAGAACATCTGAATGGTTCACTGGTCCAACTGATTGCCAAACTATCACAGGAACATTATAATACTGTGTGGACTGAACACTTGCCCACTGCCCTACTCATCTTACAAGCAAGGATCAACAGGGAACACGGGGTCCAGCCCCAGCACCCTGGCCTTTGGGACGCCGAATAGCCTGGAAGGGGTAGAACAAGGGAAATTACAATCCACGGTTCCTGTGAAACCCCCCCTGTTGACTACTCCTTCCCTGAGCCAGTGGTGCGCCAAAGCCCAGGATTTCAAACACAAGCAAATTGAGTAAGAGACAAGGCACCTTGAGGCCAGATACACTGTAGGTGACCCTGTCTATGCCCTCAACCCCAATTCAGCCAAATTAGAACCAAACCACTTGGGACTCTTCAAGATAGCCGCAGTTTATGACAACCACACCTAACAACTTGAAGATGCCCAAGGAAACACCAAGAAGCTTCACCACAATTGCTTGTGCCCATGCTGTGCCATCCCCACACAAAGGTTGTTTGTGCGGACTGTTGTGTTTGGCTCCTGGTGACAACATCCAGGAGGACACCACAGGAAATCTTTATAACAAAATATTTGAGGTTCAAAGCTAGCCTTGGGTTAGCCTTCAGGGAAAAATTAAGGGCACATACCTTAATTTCCTGGAATACAAGATGTGAAAGTCCTTTTGGCAAAAAGGAAAGGAAAAAGCTTGAAGAATACTAAAGCCAACACAAATGTGGATAAACTTGTCTTTATTAGGAGAAATGATTCTACTTAAATAGTAGACAAGGGTCAATGATCACTCATTAGGTAGACAGAGTACTTGAGGGGGTCACATTGAGATGAGGTCATACCAGGATCAGTCAAGGTCAGGTATGATATTCTGGAATGGGTGGATATTGAGCCAGACTCATTTGCAGAAGGCAAGGAATTCCTGAAATTGAAAGCAAAACCTCCTAAATCTTTGCACATATCAATATTTAAAGGCCATATTGAAATGTCATTAATGCTGCAATTTACGACATCTCCCCCCTTAAGATTGGACACAGGGAGTTGATATTTGCAGATAAATTTAGAGTTTACCTGGGCAAAAGGACGTCCGGAGTACAGTAGCTTCACAGTATACTTGACACCCTTCCTGTAGGTGACTTCACAAGGTCCAGCCCAGAGGGAGTCTAGCTTATGAGCACACCCCCGGTACAATTTTGATAATAGAGGACTAGGTCACTCACTTGGTACTCAGGGAGGGGGGCTCTGAAAGCGTTAGAGGGTGAGAGTTCCAGGGGTTTGACCTTGTAAGCAGTAGAATAGGTGGTAGCTTTGATGTCAATGATACAGTTAGTCAAGTCTTTGACATGAGTTTCAGGATTAGTAGAGGCGTCAACCTCAATCAACGGGGGTCCCAAGATTGAGGGGGTAGTGGCTTCTTGTCCATACAACATAGTGAAGGAGGACTGGCCAGTCACTTGATGTCTGCTGAGTCTATACACAAAGAGAGCAGCAGGGAGGAACATATCCCAGCTGGCAGCATCAGAGAGGGTAAGCTTCCTCATAATGGACACAAGGGTTGAATTTGCTTGTTCCACAGTCCCATTGGTTGACAGGTTATATAGTGCAGAGAAGGATTGATGTGTGCCCATAGCTTCTACAATGGACGTAATGAGGCAAGAATTAAAGTTGATCCCATTTTCAGAAAGCAGGACTTGAGGGCAACCATGGCAGTAAAAGATATCTTGCAGTAAGAAATTAGCAGTGGTCTTGGCAGTTATGTCCTTGGTTGCTCTGGCTTCAATCCATTTGCTAAAGTGGTCTACGGCTACCAAGATGAATGAACACCCAGACCTAGAACGCAGGAGAGGCCCAACAACGTCAATGCTCACCATGTGGAAGGTGTGATTAGGGGGAATGAGCTTGAACTAATTCTGTGAAGGTCGGGGGCGTTGGAGCTGACAAGGATGACAGGAGGCAAGGATGTCAGGAATTAAGAGGCACATATTTTCCCAATAGAAGTTTTTGCACAACCAGTCATGAGTCTTTGCTATGCCTTCATGTCTCATGTCAATGTGGGCTTGGAGGATGATGGCAACCCTCATGCTAGGAAAAATGTAGGGTAGATAAGCATGGTTTGCTTTCTTGAAGAGTTGTCTATCTCAAATCACAGTATCCTTGGATAGGGCTTGCAGTGCCAGACAAATGTCTTCTGGCTCAGTGGTCCAAGAGTCAGGATACCCTAACAACTTTTGTAGGCAATCAGCATCAGTGGGGTGGATAGCTAGTATTGGCATCCTTGACAAGCCATCAGTGCTCTGATGTTGGGCCCCAGGACAGTGTATCACAGTGAAATTGTACTCTTGCAGGCGCAGAGCCCAACATGCTAGTTGACCTTCAGGTTCCTTTAGTTGTTGCAGCCATTTGAGGGAGGAGTGGTTGGTAACTACCGTGAAATGGGTCCCATAAATGTAGTGTCTGAACTGTTTTACAGCATGCAGAATAGCTAGACATTCCTTTTTTGTGACGCTATAATTCTTCTCATTTTTGTTGAGGACTTGCAAAGAATAGCCCACAGGTCAATATATGCCTTCAATGCCAAGCTGGGCTAAGATGGCACCCACAGATACTCCTCTTGTGTCAGTATACAAGATAAAATCTTTATCATAATCAGGGTAGACTAGGATAGGAGCCTCTTTGAGCTTGGCCTTCAGCGCGTCAAAAGGCTGTTGCTGGCTGTCAGTCCACACAAAGGGTACATTGTGAAGGGGTTGGACAAGAGGTTTTCTTAATTCACCAAAATCAGGGATGAATTTTTGATAGTACCCCATTATGCCAAGAAATACTTGGACCTATAGTAGGCTTGTGGGAGACTGCATCTTGTCAATGGCTTCCAACTTATTTTTCATAGGGTGTATTCCAGTTTGGGTGACCTTGTGGCCCAAGAATTCAAGTTGTTCCTTGAAAAAGGAGCATTTAGAGGGTTTGAGTTTCAGGTCTGCCTCCAAAATTTTGATGAAAACAGCTTTGAGGTGGTCCAAATGGTTGGTAAAGGTGGAGCTGAACACAGTAATATCATCAAGGTATACAAGGACGCAGGAGAGCTTCAAATCTCGCAGGATGGAGTCCATAGCCCATTGAAATGTAGCAGGGGCATTGTAGAGTCCTTGGGGCATACAAGTGGGTTCAAAAAGACCTTCTGAGGTGATAAGAACAGCCTTTTCTCTATCTTCAGGAGACAAGTCAACCTTCCAGTATCCTTAGGCGAGATCCATAGCAGAGAAAAACTTTGACCCCCCTAATCTTCTAAGCGCATCTTCAATTCTAGGCAGAGGATAAGAGTCCTTTTTGGTGCGTGAGTTCAGGCAGAAGTAGTCCATCACAATGCAGTGGCCTCCATCCTTCTTTTTGAGGATCAACAATGGGTAGGCCCAAGGGCTCTGAGAGGGAGCCAGTAGCCCAGAATCTAAGAGCTGCTTAAGTTCCTTAGAGACCTGAGCATCCTCTACCCTGCTGCAGCAGTAAGGTTTGGCACAAAAGGGCGGGGCATCACCCATATTGATCTGGTGGATAACCCCCTTTGCTAGTCCATAGTTGGTGGGTGTTGCAGATTGAATGATTAGATATTAAGTTGTATATCTAGGAATTGAGCAACAGAACAGCTGCGCAATTGCGCTATTGCATCCTGATTTTACTAGGAATAAAGACGTTTAAAATGCTTCTAAAACAGGTGTTCAATTTGCCTTTCAAATGCGCACAAGGCACAGGCTTTAATTCTGCAATTATAAATAGAACAACAAAGTTATTTATATCTACCTCCTTAAGGAAAGCCGCGTGGAAGCAGTTGTTCTCTTGCGGTGGACTTTTAGCTGTGCCAATCCACTCTCATCCATTAGGGAAGTCCTTCTGTCTGTGCCTCCCTGCCCCTGGTGGCAATTCCTCTGCCTCACACTATATAAGTGCAATACTATCTAAATAAACACCAGTTTTGTCTTATTATATTTTTATATTCTTCTGTCCTTACCCAGGCTGTCACTATACCACAACAGGTATAGTATTAAGATAAAGAAGTAGTAGACTAACTATTTGTAGAAATCAGCACCCAGGCTGCATATTTTACAACAGTGGGTCCAGAGGCAAAGATATCCTTAAACTAGTATAGAAGTTCCAGAACATCTTTTTGTTGAATGGGTGAAAGTTGTGGGAAGTCTGTGGCAGTGAACAGGGAGAGAACCTGAGGGTCTCCTTAAGGCAAGTTGAAATTGCTAAACGTTCCAAAGGGGTAGAGGGACGCCACTTGCTCTGAACCTAATATGCAACCATGCCCAACAACCTGGCCCTTGGTCACCTGCATAGGCAGGGCGGTCAGGTTAGCTAACAGCAGCTGTACAGGCTCCTTATGAGTTTGGTCCAAAATCCCAGGGCATAACTGAGGCTCTTTACAAATTAAGGAATCAGGTGAATATAGCTCCAGAAAGGATTTTTCAGGAAGCTTGTAGGATATCTGGGAGTCTATAATCACCTGGGAGCCTGGAGGGATGGTAATAGCTGCGGGGGCAAGAAGAGGCACACCTTCCTCTGCAGGACAGGAAGGAGGAGGGGAACACATATCAGAAGAATGAGTCCTTTACTTAAGTGAGAAGATACCAGTGGGGTACTCAAGCACGCAAGTCTTAAGACGTTTTCTCAGGAGACACAGGGGTTCTTCAAAGATTAGAGGGATCTCATACCCTAGGAGTGATAGATACCCATCTCAAAGGTTCACAATCCCATTGTACTCTTGAAGGAATTGCATACCAACCAGGAGATTGTAACTTTTTTTTTTAGGACAACCACAGGGGATGCAATAAGAAGCTTTCAAAACCTCATTGGCAGGGCAGAGTAAGCACCAATGGCTCAAGTTTGGGCCATGTCAGCTGTACCATATGATTGAGTGTAGTTGAGGTCGGGAGCCAGCTTAAGTTTTTTCATTAATTTGGATTATTCAACTTTGACTGGGGAACCTGTGTCTAGAATTGCCTTGATCTTAACCTTTTGGATTGATACTTCCACACGAGTAGTATCTTTCCCAAAGGGGGGTAAGACAGCTAGCACATCCTGAGCTGCCTCCAATTCTTTCTCCCATTTGGCCAGCATGCATTGTAAGGCAGGAATTTCCTTATACACAGTCTGCAAGGGGAGCAATACAGTCATATTCTGAAAGAGAGCTTCTGCTAGTTCAGCAGCCTCTTCAGAGGAATCTACCAAGACAGGGAAACAATGAGCCTGAGCCAAGTAAGGACAAGCTACTACGGCCTTGACTTCATTTGTAGATGGGTGAGTTGTAGTTGTGGTTTTCCCTGAACATAGCTTTTAAGGGACGGAGACTGTCTCTGGGACTGCCAGCACCAAGTAGCCATAACCATCAGACTAATAACAGTCAGAGTCCTCAGGCTCAGAATCACTAGAGAGGTTATGGAACAAGTGAAGGATAGTCAGGCCAGCCAAGGGGGAAGATTCCTTGTCAGAAGGGGGATCAGGAGGAGACGGGGGAGATTATGCAGCAGAGAGCGTCTCTACCTCTAAGCTGACCTCTCTTTTCCTGCCTGTTCCTTTAGGTTGCAACCCTCTATCCAAGGGTTAGTGCAGGTACGTGAGTGATGCCCTATTTGACCACAGTTATTGCATCCTTGTCTCTTAGATTGCCCACTTGAGCCTAGGGTCATAATGCGCAGAGTGCAGGAGGTGGTTCCTGTATTGTTGGCCTTATTTTCACGCACAAAAGTACCCCCATGGGTCAGGTGCATGTCCTGAAAGAGGATCTTGATACTCTTCATTGAAGTAAGGGAAGATTTGTGGGCCTTGAAGTGCAGACATAGGAGTTGGTTCACCTTCAAAGCATTTGAACATCCTGTGTACGCTTCCCGGGGAGTTAATTGGCGGCTGGTGATCAACTGTTGTCCTTCAATTTAGAAACAATCAGCAAACTCAGCCAAGGTTTTTTTGGGCTTGAATGCAATATGCATAAACACATCCTTCTTGACTTCCAAGCTGAGATCTCCTCCAAATTCTTCAATTCTGAGTCACTTCATGTCCTCCCAAGTGACAATAGAAGGGATTTCAGGGACCACAACTTCTTGGCACTTGGGATGCAGGCAGGTAAGAATATGCTCCTTCTTAAGTTCATCAGTGGCCCTGCACATTGCAGTCTCATAAATTGTCAGAAAGGCAGCAATGGTAGAGGTTTAGGATCAAATATCTGCTTGAACAAAGGCTTGTAATTAGAGTCAATGGATGATGAGGTGGATTAGCTGTTATCACCTGGGTTGAGGACGTTAATGTGGGGATTGCCCTCAAACTCAGATTCAGTAGTAGGTTGTCTAGCCCAGAGGAGTCAAAGGCTTTCCTCCAGGGTATCTAAGGTAGAGCTGTTCTGTCCACTAATATCCCTAGCGGTGGCGGCAGCAGCTCCAAATTTGTCAATCTTAATTTGTTGCACTGATAGGGTACCAGCAATTTCATTGAGGCAAGTGGTCAGGGAAGTGGTCTGAGCAACCAAGGGGATGACCTGTACATTCATTATCTCAGTAAAACAAGAGAAGTTTTGTACCTCTCTCTCTGATACGTCCTGCCTATCAGCAACATCATTTGTCACTTCTACTAGCTGATCCAGCGCAAGGGAACAGTTGACCTGGGATTGGCCTTCCAAACCAGGGCAACAACCATGATTGCCATGAGCAGGTGTATTAGCAACTTCAGTTTCCTCTTCACCTTCAGACTCAGGACGAGTCATCAGGATTAGAGAGGTTTTGCCTTAAGTACTCAATTTCTCCTTGCAAAGTAGCTACTTGATCAGTGAGCAAAGCAATACAAGGGTCAGGCATAGGTTCAACTGGAGGAGGGTTTTGAACAGAAGATTGACGCCAAGTGATAGCCTTGAGCTCTGCTATGGTTTCCCATACCTTGGCTTCAAAGTCAGACGGGACCTCAACAGGAGGAGCAGGAGGTGTCACCTCAATGGATGCTACTCTATCATCCATGTAATTTAGTACTTGGTACAGAGTGTTGCCTAGTGCAGCCTTATCCAGACTATATTGATGCTGCAGATAGTGGCCCCAATTATCAACATGAGTCCCAACTAATTTGAGCTGAGAATTAATGTTCTTAAAATTGGTTAAGTTCACATGCCAGAGTCTCAAAGTCCTGGCAATGCTTTAGCAGAGAGGCCTCAATTTGTCCACGCCACGTTACTTGATGCTTATCCAATTTACATAGTTGATCCTTGATGTATCCAGGGAGCAAGGAACAAAGGGAATTCAGTGAGGAGGTCAAGTACTTCTGGGAGGCCAGCAAGTTGAGCTGGTTATCAGAAATACACACAAAGAGGCTGTGGGACCATTCTTGATATGCCATGTTCTGAGCATAGTTATTTGAGACAGCGGTGGCTACAGCATTTGAAAGCTGGTTCTGGGATCCTAATGGAAGTTGATGGTGAACCAGGGCGGGTTGAATAAACTGATTGACTAACACGCCAATTGTATCCATGGACTCCATCAGTGTGGGGGGGGAGACCAAAGTCCAAGAGGAAGGAGTACAGGTCTTTGGAAGCATAACCGGGACAGAGACCAGGGATAGTGTGTATCACCACAGTGCCTGAGTGGAGGAGAGAGCGGGTGGCAGCACAAGCTTGTTTGTAGTTGAGAGAGAAAGCTGTAAGGGGGGACACACAGGACTGGGGGATAGCACCAGTACCATGGGAGTTGAGGGGGCATTGGTGATGTTTTCTTCTAGAGGAGGACTAGAAACTTTAGGTTGTTTGGGTACTTCAGAAACAAAGGGAGAAGAACCAGAGAATGCACATGGGAATGGGGTAACCAAGGGGGTTGAAGCCCCTGTAGTGAGCACCATTTTGTCATGTTTGGCTCCTGGGGACAAAATCCAGGAGGACACAGCAGGAAATCTTTATAACAAAATATTTGAGGTTTGAAGCTAGCCTTGGGTTAGCCTTCAGGGCAAAATTAAGGGCACATACCTTAATTTCCTGGAACACAAGATGTGAAAGTCCTTTTGGCAAAAAGGAAAGGAAAAAGCTTGAAGAATACTAAAGCCAACACAAATGTGGATAAACTTGTCTTTATTAGGAGAAATGATTCTACTTAAATAGTAGACAAGGGTCAATGATCACTCATTAGGTAGACAGAGTAAATGAGGGGGTCACATAGAGATAAGGTCATACCAGGATCAGTCAAGGTCAGGTATGATATTCCAGAATGAGTGGATATTGAGACAGACCCATTTGCAGAAGGTGAGGAATTCCCAAAATTGAAAGCAAAACCTACTAAATCTTTGCACATATCAATATTCAAAGGCCATATTAAAATGGCATTAATGGCACAATTTACAAAACAGACCTTCCCAGATCTCCCAAAAACTCCAATCCTGGTGTCTGACAACAAGAAGGGGGCAAGGGGATATTGCAACCAAATTTCCAGACTCACCTTCCAACATATCTTACAATACACAGGGGGCGCTTGATGAGTTGCCCCTTGACATGTCTAAGAACATGAACTAATCTGATGGCAACGTCAAACCGCAGGCACTTTCTCCTAATTAGAAGTGCTATCAATTTGATCTGCTGATCCCTGCACAAGCTATTCCTTGGCTTCAAACCTTACATGGAACATGCCAACTTCTTGTGGACTGGTGGCTTTCCCCATATAGGTTATTAATCACAGTATTCAATAATAAACAACATTTTTCTCTATTCATTCTTGTCCTTTCTATTGAACTGTTGTCTTCCCCAAATCAAATACTGAATCCTTATTGATTCAGTTGCAACAGTAGGATGTATGAAGTTGTGAGCTTTTATTTAAGGTGTCTGAAGCAAAGGTTGCTTTGGGGGGGGGGGGGTCCATAGAATCTTGCATTTACTGCTAGTTATGGCAGACAGAGGTGCAATCAGGGCACCACAGTCAGGAATGAATTCTTATATGTAGGCGGTCATTTCTCAGGAACGTGCAGAGTTCTGACTTGTCTTTTGGAGGTGGCATTTTGCAGATGGCCTGTATTTTCTGGTTGTCAGGCTTAATGCATTTCTTTTCCACTGTGTGTCCCAGGAAGGGCAACTGTTTTTAGAAGAATTGGTATTTGGAGGGCTTGGCTAGCAGTTTGTGTTGTGCCAGGGTAGCAAAGACTGAATCCCAAGTCTTGTGGTGTTGCTCTACCAAAGGGCTGTAGACAATGATGCCATCCAGATACACTAAGGTGTGCTTGCCAATGTGGGGGGCAAACACCTTTTCATAAAGGTCACATAGGTTGAAGGGGGCATTTGTCATCCTGAAATTGAGCACCACACACTTTTATGATCTGTACTTAGTGCAGAAGGCCGTTTTGGGTTTATCTTCCTCCTTGATGCAGATTTAGTTGTAGCCAGCAGTCAGGTTAATCTTGGAGAAAGACTGTGGCACCGCCCAGGGCATCAAATAGGTTGTCAATGAGTGTAAGTGGGTAACACTTCTTGATGGTGACTTTGTTAAGGGCTTGGTAATCCATGATCAATCAAAGGGTACCATCTTTCTTTGCCACAAATAAGACAGCAGCACCAAAGAGAGAAGGTGAGGGACAGATAAGTTCTTTTTCCAACACCTCTTTAAGATCAGCTCATAGGGTATTGTCTTTGCTTGGGGTAGGATGGTAGATGGGTTGCGCTTTAAGTACAGCTCCTTTGAGTAAGATGGAGTATTGTATGTGCTTCTTGTGGCAACCCTGGTAGAGCCTCTTTGAATATTTCTGGATTGCGGGATATAATGTCACAATCCTGAGTAGTAGTGGTTGCCTGGTGATTCTTAGAATGTATGATCTCATACTGGCAGGAGTCCTAGTCAATTGTCTTGAGGTTCTTCTTTTTGTTCAGGGGTTCAGTAATGCATACAAAGACATGGTCACACAGGAATTGATCAACTGAGTCAGGGTAGATCAGGTGATTGACGCCTTCACGCTTGATGGTTGATACCAAGGTTGCCCAGTATATGTTGTGAATGCCACCATTCACCATGTTTTGATTTCGCCTTTGATGGGTTATTTTGAGGACAAATATCTCTCTTTTGCTTTTTCCCTTCAAAATGAGTCTGGCTCCAAATTAGGAAATTCAATTGCTCAGTTTCCTGATTCTGCGCAACTCACTTGCCCCACTCATGCTTGTGGTGAGTGATCCTACCGTCCATGTACTGTTTTGTGGTAAAGCTACACAGTATATATTTCATTTCACTTCTACCAATAAAATTTAAGTTCTATTCACATTTTTTTCTTTGTGTCTCCACGTACTTTGGTGCCTCTCTAGCCACATCTAGCAGATATTACTCATTCAGGGCCATAAGGTAATTGTATAGCCTTCCCTGCCATTCTAACCAAGACTTAGTACAAATCCAATCCTAAGGCTAGGATTTCCTGTTGTGACTCTGTGCCGCGCCTCAGATCATGACAAAAATGGTGCTCACTACAGGGGCTGTAAGCCCCTTGGTTATCCCTTTTGCAACCACGTTTTCAGGACCTTTACCTCCTCCTATAATAGAACCAACTTTGCTTGAAATTACCAGTCCTCCTATTGAGAAGACATCACCAATCCACCTAATGTCCCTACTGTGCTGAACCTTGGGAATGGTCCCTGCCTAGTGGCATACCCTTTGGGTACCCCTGACTTGGAACAAGTCATGGCAGTAGCCCTTGGGTTAGCCCATGATGGAGCCATCCCTTTCCTCCAGCTTCAGTTCAGCTGAACAGAATACTACAAATTGATTGTAGCTCCACATTTTCCACAGCATCTCCTCTCAGCAGCTAGCTCTGCTGAACACTTATTGTTGTCCTTTGTACAACCTGGCTTAGCCCATCATCAAATGGTATTAGGGCTCCTTGTTCAGGAGATTTCATCTCTACAGGCAGCCGTCACTCATCACTGGGATCAGTTTGCGGCCTACCAGCAGTTGATCCACTCCCTGTTTTCCTTGAGTATCAGATAATCAGCGTAACTCTGTCACCTCATAAACCTGATTGGTTGATTCCATTGAGTAAATGCACCAGTCCATCTTGAGTACGTCAGAGAGCGCCTACATGAGTTTCACCAGTTGGAACAGCCCTGGCACACCAAAGTAGATTCCAACCTGAACAACTATCTCACAAATTTTGAACAACTTGAGCAGCAGCTCAACAAGTTCAGTGCTTACTCCTTTGACCAATTAAAGCAAGTAGCAGCCCTTGCTGCAAAAGGCCTACACAAAATTGGCAAAGAATTCAATCAAGAAAGGGCTACTACTGCTGTTACCATTGCCAAACTCCAGACTCAAGTGAATGGATATTCTACACCCAAACCAGATGCCCCGCCTTCTCCTCCATCTGATTTGTCAGATAGAGAGCAGAGACTATGTGAAGTCATTTGAGAGTTAAGAGGGTCCACCTGCAGTCAGGATTGCCCTATCAAATCCCCTCAGCCAGATCCCCAAGTGCTTGCTCTGATAACTCAAGTTGCTGACTTACAACACGAGGTTGGTACCTTAGGTGAGATGATGGGGTCTGCTGTTAGTCCAACTGAGGTTATTGATAGAGATAGCTGTTGTCCTGGCTTGTCAGGAGCTCACCACATTCACTTTGCTAGAGAGTTGATATCTCTAGCTAATGAGGTGGACCATTTGAAACAAGACCACTCTGAGCTTAATAAAGACGTACATGAAATGAGTGAGTTAATCAATTCAGTGAATAAAAGGTTTGTTTCTTGGCTTTTGGTGGGTCTGTCTCTTTCCTCTTGACTGGCTGAACTTTCCACAGTAGTAACTGCACTAGGTCAATACCTAGATGTTACTGAGTGGCAGACCACCCAAGCTACTGATACGGGTGTCTGCTCTGCTGAGACCCTAACCTAATCTTGAGGAAAGTGTTTGCCAGCTGTGGGCCAGACAGTCTCCTCCAAATCCAAAGCAAAATTCTCCCTGCACATAAATGTACTATAGCAACAATGGTGGCCTGACTCCTGAAGCACATTTCAAGCCTACCTTTAAGCAAGTCTTTGACCCCAAAACCTTGCCCATTGCAGCTTTCCTAACTATCTATTAAACTGCCATGAGAAGAGCTTCAGATGAGGTTAAGAAGAAAAACATTCTAACCTGTCTTCACCCAACCTTTCAAGAGGTAGTAGTGCCAGAGCTGCCCACCATCAAAACCTGGGAAGATATTAAGCAGCTTCTGATTGACAAATTTGGTGGTGACCTTAGTTTGGAAGTGAAAAAGGATGCCTTCATGCACATTGCTTTCAAACCAAAGGAGACCCTAGATGAATTTGCAGATAGATTATACATGGAGGGACAGCAACTGATCACAAGCCATCAGTTGTCTGCACATGAAGCATACATGGCTTGCGCTCAAGCCCTCAAGGTTAACCAGCTTCTGTGTCTTCATTTTAAGGCTCATAAAGCCATGCTTTATTCCATGAAGAGCATAAAGACACTGTTGCAGGATATGCACCTTACCCATTATGGTGCAGTTGTGCGGGAGAATTGTGCCGCCTCTAACTCTGGTTTGTCTTCACGTGGCCCGCATATCTTCACCATGAACTCAAAGGATCCTCCTTGCTGCCAGGATTGCAATGACTGTGGACAGATAGGTCACCATTCCTGAGTCTGCACCAATCCTTGGGTTAAAGGTTCTGATCCCAAAGAGCAGGCAGGAAAAGAACAGTCAATCTAGAGGCAGAGACACTCTCAGTTGACAATTCTTCACAGTCTCCTTCAATACCTCCCTCCATTGCTGACTCTGAGCCTGCTAACACTGAGGCTCTTCCCATTCTGATGCTATTCCATGACATCTCTGATGATTCTGACATGGACAATTCTGATATGGAAGATCCCAACGCCTATGGGTATTCAGTCCTTGCTGTTCCCAAAACTATTGCAGTCTCTTATAAGCTACGTTCTGGGAAAACTACAACAACTGCCAAGCCTCTGCCTGAATCCAAGTAGGTTGTCTCTTGTACATACCTCACTCAAGCTAAGAGATCCCCTGTGCTTGTCAAATCTTCCAAAGAAGCTGCTGAGGTTGCTGACACTGTTTTAAAAAATGTCTCAGTCTTGCTTCCTCTCCAGACAGTCTATAAGGAGTCTCTGGGTCTAAGATGCATGATTGAAAAATGGGACAAAGAGCTGGTAGAAGACCAAGAAATTCTGGCTGTTCTCTCTTCCTTTGGTTGTACTACCACTTGTGTGGAGATATCTATTCAGGAGGTGAAAATCAAGGCCGTATTGGACACTGGATCTCCTGTTAATGTTGTATCCTCAAAGCTTGTTAAGAAGCTCAAGCTTGCCCCCAACCTCAACTATCACCAGTTGTATGTTACAGCTAGGCTATCCATGACTTGCGCTATAGAAGATTATTCTGCTCTTCCCATGGGGCTTGGAAAATTACTATTGCTGCACCTGCCATTGTCTTGGAGAATGAGAGCTACAACCTCCTTGTTGGTACTCAATTCCTTAGGGAATACAATGGGATCATCAACTTAAAGGACATCTACCTCTCTATCTTAGGGTACAAGGTCCCTCTTTAAAGATCCAGATAAAGTTCCCAGGAAGCACCTCAAGACATGTGCCTTGGTGTATCCCACTAGTGTTTTCACTTTAAAATACTGTACCCATTCCTCTAACATGAAGTGTCCTCCTATGGCTTGCCCTGCGTCTGAAGGAATTTCTCTTTTGACCACTTCTTCTGTAGCTATTCCCCCTGGATCTCAGGCTATCCTAGACTCCCAAATATTGTATGAGCTACCCGAGCGTACATTCCTAGATTTATACTCCCCTCCCTTGCTAGGACGCAATGAACCCTAAATCTGTCTAGGAATCTTGGATGTCTCTCATAACAATCCTGTTCAATTACTAGTTGCCAACTTAACTGCTCTCCCCATAAATGTGTCCAGAGGGCAGGCCATTAGATATGGCAAGTTATTGAATGCCCCTGATGTCCTATTACTACATCCCTTTGGTACGTTCCAGGACTTTGATTTACCTGAAGACAAGCCTGAAGTTCTATCCTTGTTCACTGCTCAAGACTTCCTGCAACTATCCCCGGTTCAACAGAAGGAGGTGCTAGATTATCTATGTCAGTTTTAGATATCTTTGCTAAAGATAGCACTGATTATGGTCTAGCCAAAGGTGTCATTCACCAGATTGATACTGATGACACTCCCTGCTTCTGCGCTAAAACTTATTGCTGCAGCTGTGGAGAGGAAGCTCAGGTCTCTAAAGAGCTCAAACAACTTCTAGAAGCTGGACTACTTGCTCCTTCCCAAAGACCATGTGCCTTTTTCTTTCTAATACTAAAAAAGAAGGATGGAGGTCATTTTATTGTGATGGACAACCAACAATTGAACTCTTTAACCAAAAAGGATTCCTGCCCCTTACCACACATTGATGATGCTCTCCTCTGCCTTGGGGGATCCAAGTTCTTTTTCTCTGCCATGGACCTAGCCTCTGGATACTGGCAAGTTGATCTCTCTCCCAAAGATAGACAGAAGGCTGCACTCATCACTTCTGAAGGATTATTTGAGCCTACGCAAATGCTGCAAGGAATCTGCAATGCTCCAGCTACTTTCCAATGAGCCATGGACTCCATCCTCTGTGATTTGAAGCTCTCATGTGTCCTAGTCAACTTAGATAATATCCTGGTCTTTTCTGCTACCTTTGCCAACCACCTGGCTCATCTCAAAGAAGTGTTCATAAAGATTCAAGAAGCTGGTCTTAAGTTAAAACCATCTAAGTGTGATTTCTTCAAGGAACGCCTTGAATTCTTTGGACATGAGGTGACTCAGACAGGAATTTCCCCCATGAATAAAAAAGTTAAGGCTATTGAAAAAATGCTTCTGCCAATCAACCTTCAAGAAGTTTGAGTCTTTCTGGGCATGTTGGGATACTACGGACAATTCATCCCTGATTTTGATGACACTAGTGAACCCTTGGTACATCTGCTGCATAATGTATTTTTCAAATAGACTTCCAGCCAGCAAAAAGCCTTTGAGACTCTCAAAAAAAGCTCAAAGAGGCACCCATCCTAGTATATCCTGACTACAATAAAGAATTTATCCTATATACTGATGCTAGTGACCTGGCCATTGAAGCTATCTTGGCTCAATTGGATGATGAAGGTGTGGATCACCCTGTAGCTTATACCTCTTGTGTCCTGAGTAAGAATGAGAAGAACTACAGTGTAACAGAGAAAGAGTGCCTTGCTGTTCTGAATGCTGTCAAGAAGTTCTGCCATTACGTGTATGGCACTCATTTCACTGTGGTCACTGATCACGCTTTGCTCAAGTGGTTGCAGAAGCTCAAAAGAACAGAAGGATAACTAGCTAGATGGGTCCTTTGCCTGCAGGGCTATGACTTCACAGTGCTACATTGTCCCAAGATCCAACATCAGAATGCTGATGGACTATCCAGAATGCCCATCCTTGCTCTACACCCTGCTGAGGCTGACAGGTTGTATGAACTAATTAGATATCCTTCTTCATGGGAGAATGAGACAGAATAAGTTTGGTTTGCCCTTTCTAAGTTATTAGAAGACACACTCAATTGTGACAATCAGCTTTTCAAGAAAGTACAAGACCACTACTTGCCTTATGTAAGGCCTAGTCTTTGCCTTTTGGTAGTGCTTCAAGCTCATAAGGAGACAGGACACAGAGGCATTTCCAAGGCTTATGCCTGGCTCCAGAAGAACTACTTCTGGGAAAATCTCTGCCTGCTGATTTCAGATACCATTTCTAGTTGCCATTATTGTCAGCTCCAACAACCTTGAGCTGCCGCTCACGAGTTCAAGCTAGTCCCCCCTCAACACACATTTCACACTGTCAGCATTGACGCTGTAGGACCTCTCCCTTGCTCCCACTCTGGTCGTGTAAGGTCTTGCCCAATAAGGCACAAGATTATAAACTATACCATGTAAAGCATTTGGATTTAAGTTTAAAAGATAAAAGAAAGTAGCTACAGTTTGAAGAAGTACTTTTAAAAGACCTACCAAAAACTTATGGTTAGACATAAAATGTGTAATAGAGTTAACTAGTCCTAAAAAAACTAAATAGAACAAAGTATTGAAAAATGATTTGTTTGTAACCAAAGGTATATCTACGTCAGGATATCCCCCATGGGAATATCTCAAAATAAAAATAGTCAAGTTATTCCTAATGTTAAAATGGTGACAACAAGCTAATTGATTGTTGTCTGGCTATCTCCATTATAATTATGCTAGCTGTTTTATCTCTAGAAGCAAATTAGACCTAACAAAGTATTAATTTACTATAAGCCTAAGTTCTCTAAAAAAAGATGATAACCAAAGTTAATTTCAAAGTTAGAATTTGAAGATTTGAAAAGAAAAAATAAAGATTGAAGTATAAACCTGTGACAGTGATTTGGGAGAACCACTTAGAATTTCAGCTTAAAAGCTTACTCTTCTGGTGTCTTTATTTATAAGCACAAAAAATATAGGTCTTGGGGATGATCTGCAGAAGAACACAGGGGATTTTCCTGAACAGACTGGTAATGAAGCAGGAGAAAACACATGGCAGTGGGGAAGCTGCTGGTAATAAGCCAAAGATCTGCGTAAAAGAGGAGAAGAACAGCAGTTGTGTAAGCAAAAAAAGAAAGAAACCTATTTTGAAATAGTAATTATAAAGAAAAATGAATTGTCTGTGCGCACGCAAGAGCAAGAGAAAAAGCAAAAATGAGAGTGAAAACAAGAGCAAAAGCAAAAGCAAACCCAAGGCAAGCAAAAATAAAAGGTAAGTTTTATTAAAACAAACTGATAAAAATCTACTTGAAATTTAAGTTCAAAATAGAATTTTAAAGTTAGATAAAGACTGTCCTTTGGGGCAAGGCACAACAGGTTGCTGCTTTATCCTAATTGCTTTTGATCATTTTAATAAGTGGGTAGAAGCTTGCCCTACTAAGGACATTACTGCCAAGACAACCACCACCTTTCTGCTGCAAGATGTATTCTTTTTCCACAGTTGTCCTCAAGTGTTGTTGTCTGACAATGGGACTAACTTCAACGCCAAGTTAGTAAGCTCTGTTGTTGCATTCTTGGGGTATCACCAGTCTTTCTCTTCCCCCTATAATCCTTTCACCAATATGACGGTTGAGCGTGCAAATTCAACTCTGGTTTTTATAATGAGGAAACTCACTTACTCTGACGCTGCCAACTGGGATCTATACTTACCTGCTGCTCTCTTTGCCTATTGCCTTAACAAACATTATGTCACTGGGTATTCTCCCTTTGCTATGCTGTATAGGCATGAGGCTACCACTTCATTGCTCCTGGGAGCCCCCTCACTCTCCTCTGAAAAGGCTATGAACCCTGATGACCATATCAAAGATCTAATCAACTGCATTATTTATATACAGGCTACTGCATACACTTCTGTGTATAAGACCAAGATGATTGAGCTCTCTCCCAACAATGCTGAAAGATCTCCCTTGCCTGAGTTCAACATTGGGGACCATGTTCTTTACTATCAGCATAGAGTAGGAGGACACACTCATAAACTAGACTTGTTGTGGATTGGGCTCTTGGAAGTGACCTTCAAGCAAGGATCAGAGTATACTGTAAAACTCCTCTCCAGTGTTCAACTCTTTGCCCGCGTACATGCCAAGTTCCTCCACAAATACTACCCCCTAAGGCCAATCTAGAGGGGGACAATGCTGTGAATGCCAACATACCATGTTTTAATTTTGCCTTCAATGGGTTATTTCAAGGACAAATCTCTCTCTTTTGCTTTTGCCCTTTGAAATGAGTCTGGCTCCAAATTGGGAAGCACAATTGTTCAGTTTCCTGATTCTGCGCAACTCACTTGCCCCACTCATGCTTGTGTTGAGTGATCCTACTGTCCATGTACTGTTTTGTGGTAAAGCTATACATATATATTTCATTTCACTTCTACCAATGAAATTTAAGTTCTATTCACATTTTTATCTTTGTGTCTCCACGTACTTTGGTGCCTCTCTAGCCACATCTAGAAGATATTATTCAATCAGCGCCACAAGGTAATTGCTAAGCCTTCCCTGCCATTCTAACCAAGACTTAGTACAAATTCAATCCTAAGGTTAGGATTTCCCATTGTGACTCTGTGCCAAGCCTTAGATCATGGCAGTATACATGGGGGTTATTCATTTGTAACCAGTCCAGCCCCAGCACAATATCAAATTTATAAAATCAATGACAAGGCCCTGGATGTTGGAATGCAGGCTCTCTAACACAAGGGAGAAGGGGTAGTTTCCCTTGTCACGGCAATGTGATGTTCATTGGGTAAAACCATGTTTTTAATCTGTGAAGGATTAGTGGTCATCTTGAACTTTTCTAAAAAGCTGCTGTTGGCTAGGGTTTGGTCTGTGCCTGAGTCCAGGAGTGCTGAGCCAGTGTAACTGCAAAAGCGGAAAGGATAGGACATCAGTTTATTAGGATACCTGGATATGGTGTAAAGTACTGGGTCTTCTGAGGGCACTTGGATCATTTGGCATTATTCCATGGCCTTGGGGTGGCACTCATTGTTGGGCAAGTTGGGAGCTGTTCAGGGAGAGCTTGGCTTGCTTAATGCTCTCCTTGGGCTTTACCCTTATTGTGATTGTCTTGTGTGGCAGTGATACAGAAATGGGTAAAGTTTGACTATCTATTATTCCCATTTCTGTGCCCATTCAAGCCTGCAGGTTTGTGGTTTGAGTTGTTGTTATTATTTCCAAGAGGCAGAAAGTTGGAGCATTCATTTGGGTGAGAGTCTTTGGGTTGCTCTCTTTTCCCAGTTTGCGCATTATGGAGAGCATTTTATGTTTATTCTGTTTTCTCTGCCTCACAATACAGGCTTTGAAAGTTGGTCTCTTGGTCCAGGTTTACATGTCTAATTACATAAAACTTGGTGTTTCATAGTACATGAGATGGGCAAGTGCCTAAGGTCAAAGTTTCTAAGGTCAAAAGTGTAGAAATCAAAAAATGGGACCCCCCAAAAGTGCAGAAATTGAAACACTATGTAGGGTGCAAAAATCAAAAATATCAAAGATCAAAGTGCAAAAATTGATTTTCCAGAAGTTAACTTTGAAGAAGAATAAAATACAGGTTTTAATATAAAGCCATATATTCTAAAATATTCAATAGACTAAAGAGACCCCAAGGAATTCATTTCTTTAATAAAAATATATGCTAGACAATAAAAACTTCTTAAATTAGCTGTTTTAAAAGAAATTTTAATTTAGTTATAAAAACAAAATTAGACTAGAATTTATATGTAACTGTATTCAATTAAATATAAAATATAAAACTACACAAAAAACTACTTTAAAATTTATTTGTATGGTAAAATCTTTATTATCACAACATAGAACTAAAAGAAAGTAAAAACAATGCAAGATTTAATTTGGAATATTAGAGAACTTTTACAATATTCTCAAGATGGATGAGCCAGTTGGAAGAGTTGCAAGGAAGGAGGAAGTTTTTTGTGACTATCTCAAAGCTGTTGAGATCTTTGCTGCTCTGGGAAACACTTTGGCGTCCATCTAAAAACTCCTGATAAAGAGTTTCATTGGTTGCCTGTTCAGCTTTGAGCTTATTGATCAGGACATTAAACTTGGGTTTCTTCACCCCAACAAAGTCGGAAAACTTGGTGTTCCAGAGTTCCAGGGAGGAAGTAGTATTGATGGTCTTATTCTTAAAAAAATTGAACTTGTTCCACTCAATCTTGTTTTTCTTTCTTCTGTGGCATCTGGTCTCAAGTTTTTCAATCAATTGGCGTTCCAAGTAATCAACAAATGGAGCAAAGATAGCTGCATTGTCCTCCATATACTGGTATTCTTAAAGGCCTCATAGATCTTGCTGGAGTTCTCTTTTCTCACCAAGGCAATGGCTGAAAGGGAGTTGAAGGCCACCTTGGGCTCCTGGGAGGTTGATCTAGTGACTAGTCTGTTGAGCTCAGTGAAGCTCTGCAGCTTTCTTCTGAGGCATTCTCAGAAGTGAAAGAAGCAACCATGAGGCTTGTTCTTAAATAACTTTTTGAAGGCGTTGGCTTGAGCAGGCTCAAATTCAACAAGGAGGTGGGTATGGTAAGGCTCTGATGTTTCCTCATCATCAGGTTGGCTTGGGGGTTTAGACTTTTTCCTCTTGGGGGTAGAAGTGGGGGCATCAGTAAGGAGAAGGAGATCCAACTTCCCCTTTAGAATCTCCAAGGCATGAGTATAGTCATCCTCATTTTGTTCTGACATTAGAAAGTAAACCATTGGTAAAACCTTATTATCATACTTCCCATGGATGCACCAAAGCTGGGAAAAGATCTTAGGGCATAATGAGAAGGTCCCATCAGCCAACCAGATATTGACAGCCATGAGTCTTTTAAGGTTCTCCTGGGTGGCATAGAGTTTGGTTATTTGATGCTCATCAGGCCCATTGTCATGAAGGAGAAACTTTTCATCCTTGGAGGTGAGTATGAGCTCATTGGGTATATCTAGTTCCAGGAGGGAGGTGACACTTCTGCCCACATTGTCAGGCTTCCGGCAATTATCACTCACATACTTTTGAAGGGATCCAAAAGGACCAACAGCTATCTTTTGGAAACTGGTCAAGTTGTGAATAGCCCTAGTTACTATCTCCTGGGAGGTAAGGTCCCTTTTTAAAGACTTCCTCTAGTGCAGGTACCACTTTATTAGGCGCTAATATACCCAAGTTGGCTCCAGGAAGATGTGCTGATAATTCAGCTTCTTAAACTGGGTAAAACTAGCTGTAGTCAAGCGGGCAGGGAAGGCACCTCACACTTGTAATGATGAAGCATCAAGTGATTCTGCTCATTGTTACACTTAAACATAAAAACATCATGGTAGAACCCAGCATTTCCCTTGGAGGACATTATTGGGAAGGTGATGAGCAGGACATCTGGAAGTTGGAACTCCTCTTCATAGTTGCATATATTATGAACTTTAAGGATATCCCAAGTCTCAAGGCCATCCTCAGTTGGTGTAGCATCTCCAGAGCCGTATAGATCTTCATGTTCTTCTTCTGAGATGTGAGGGGGTATCTCCTCTTCATCTTCCTGACTGTAGACAAACTTGTGCCCAGTTGGGCTCTTGGAGGGTCTGGGGTAGGTTCCTCTTCATAAGGCTCCTCTTCTAAAGGGGGGAGGGCTCATGGGTCTTCTTGGTGGCCTTTGCGGCCTTCTTGGTGATCTTTTTGCTGGTCTTGGAGCCAGGCTTCTTGGATCTGGAAGGGGTGGCCTTCTTTGGGTTGATGGGAGTTGACTTAGGGGGCATCTAGATGGCTCAAAGTTAGTATTTTTGGTTAGTAGAAAATAATATAAATTGTTACTAAAAATAACATTTTTTAAGCAGAATCTGAAAGCCAGAGCGCTGTTTACTATATTTTGGTAGTTTTAAATAAATATTTTAATGGAGGTAGTCAACTCTATAATGCTTTTAAAAGGAGCAAAAAAGGGGTTTTTGATCAGATAATTAGGGAGGTTTGATTTCAGCACTTTGATTTCAACACTCCCTAGAAACATAAGGAAACATAGTAACATATTAAATTAATTTAATATTTTTCTAAAAACTTTCAAAATCAGCAGTTTTTACTAAACCCTTTAAAAATCTATTATAAACTAATCCAAAAGACTTGAAAATCTACTATGTTTTAAAGTAAGTCTTTAACCTTTAGAACGCTAATTTTAAGCTTGAGACTTACACTAGTTAAATTATTATGGCTTTTTAAAGTAAAGTAGAGTGTTTGTTTGGTTTAAATGCAATTTTGATTTCCGCACTTTTGATTATAAACACCTATTGGAACTTAGTTAATAAAATATTAAGTCTTAATAATAATTTAAAATATATATTGCAAAGCACTAAATAAGTGTATTATGAATTTCAATTTAGAGCATTTTTTAATTTGCGCACTCTATTATTACACCCAGTAATTTACTAAGTGATCATATCAGATTTTTTTCATTCAGCAATCTATCTTTTACATAATAAAAATCACTGAATTTTAATCAAATAATTTACAGGTAATTGTGAAACTGTATGATAGGTTTTAGCTTATTTGGTTGAGTATGATATGTTTTTGAAGCTTTTCTGATTATTTACATAGTGATAGAATTAATATTAAGTGATATTTTAATTTTTTAATTTTGGGGCCTCAAATATTAAATTGAAGAGACTTCCAGGCTTTGATTTCTGCACTTTTAATTCTGTCCCCTATATTCAAAAGGATATATAAATTCTATTTTAAAAGCCAAATTAATTTAAGGTGTTTTAAATTGCATCAATTTGGGCACTTCAAACTTGATTTTTTGATTTTAGCTACTAGTAAAAACTTTTTTAAAAAAGTCAAATTTAAGAAAAATATTAATTTTTTTGGGAATATTTTTATTGAAAAAAAGTGCAGGGATCAAAAAATCCATTGATTTGGAGATTTCAATCTCCACACTTTGTCTTTAGACACTTTCTCCATGAGATGGGTAGTTAGGGTGTCAAAGGCCATATCTGAGGGGGCAGGTAGTTGAAGCTCCTTGTATGCTTGGGTGAGCTCCTTCACCGTGCCTGTCTGGGTGAGATTCTTAACTTGGTGTAGTAACTGTGCTGTTTTAGTAGAGTTACACAGGGAAAAATATTTAGAAGATAGATAATAATCTTTATTGGGAGATAGTGATTATATAGTTCATGTGAATCAATAGATAGCAGGAACATGATTGGTGATCACACAGTTGGACAGAAGAAGGGGGTGGCTTGATCCTGATAACAAGTCAAGCGCCAAAACAAGGTATCCACTGTAAAGGATCATCATCTGTTCATGTTGTTGAATTTAGTAATTTGAGTTGACTTCCTAGTCTGGCTTTGATTGACCGGATAATTGGATTGCTGGTCACAAACCCGCTTGGTTGGAACCTTGCTGGCAGGTTTAGCCTGCGGTTTTGACACCCCCCAGCTAAAGGTCAGCCTCCTCTGGGGGAAGGTTGTCAGGGAGGTTGTCAGGAGCCCAGGCGCCATATTGAACTAGTTGCTGTTCTTTAGCAGGTAGGGCGGTTTCTTGTTGTTTCTGTCTTGCTTTGCAGGGTTGTAGGCGGTCATGGTGTAGGGTCTTATCTTGCTTACATTTATCAAGCCCTTGCACAAGGTAAAGTTATTGTCGTTTACCTTTATAATGATTGCTGGCCCCACTTTTTCAGGTTGTAACTTGCTATTGTCAACATTCATGACCCATACTTTGTCCCCAACTTCATGCCTATTGCAGATGAGAAAAAATGTCTTTTGCAGAGGTTCATCCTCTTTGGCTGTTTGCTTGAAATTAGCCTCCATTATTTGCAGGTCTGAGTGTGGGGGGACTTCACTTGGAATTTCCAGTTTAGGTCCTGTCAATGCTTGAATGATATTTGGCTGTGTGCCATATACCAGTTCAAATGGGCTTTTTCTGGTGGATCTGTTCACTTGGGTTTGACACACAAGCAGTGCAGTCAGTAGCTGCTTATACCAATCTTCAGGTCTCCTGGCGGTGAGTTTGGCTAGGGCTTGCACGAGGCTACCATTAAGCCGCTCTACTTGTCCATTGGCCTGTGGATGGTATGGTGTTGTTATGGTGTGGTTAACCCCACTCTTGGTGAGGTATATGTTGGTGTTTTTGGAGGTCAACTCTTTGCCTCTATCAGTTATCAGGAGTTCTGGCTTTCTGAACTTGCTGATTATTTCTTTGCCAATAAATTATCAAACATCATTGCTGGTATGTGCCTTTACTGCTTGGGCTACTGGCCATCATGTCACAATGTCAATGGCGGTGATGATGTATTTCTTGTCATTGTGTTTTCCTGGCATGGGGCCAACAATGTCAAGAGCCCATACTTTAAAAGATAGTTGTGTGCGGATAGGAAGTACTGACTTTGGCGGGTTTTTGCTTTTGGAAAACATTTTGTACACCTCACATTGGTCTAGAACTTCCTGGACATTGCAATATAAAAGGTTGGCCATCAGGCTTTATATTTTAGGAACTCATATAGGTCTCTGCTCTTGGTATGTCCAAGGTCTCTGTGATAACAAATGATAGTATCAACTTGCTGATGTGTGGGGATGTAGGAAATGGTTGTGCCATCAGTCATCCTTCTGTAAAGAGTCTCATATACGTCAGTAAAGAGATGCTCATTTTGATGACTGTTTCTTTGGTTATGTTGGTTGTGCCAGGGGGGAACCCTTTGTCTTTTGTTTGTGACACCAGGAGAGGCCAGTCTGGGTTGAGCCCATTCTCTTTTCTTGTAGCACAAACATATAGATGAGACAGGGTGTCTGCCATGGCAAGCTTGGCCCCAGGTGTCATGGTAGATTCCATAATGCCGGGTATTGTCTGTTAAAGTAAGAAGGCTTGAAAGCGGGAAAACCTGTATCAAAATTGACTGAGTTAAGTGATTTAAACCAAACAGTTGATTGAAAATGGGTCACAGCTGCTCCAGTCCACCAGCTGAAACCAGCTCCCCCTTTCAAACTGACGTTGATAAATTGACATAATATGAGGGTCACCCAATATGAGCTTGTTAATCAGTATGGTTGTCAGAGACTAGTCACGCAAGGGTTCTTTGCAACTTGGACCAGATACTTACTTGGCAACATAGAAGGAATAGAAGGTCAAGACTCAGGTGGTATTGCTTAGTCAATTTTTCTGAAATATATTAAATAGTTTTCCCTGTTTCAACTCTAAGAGTTGAGTCCTCCTAAATTTACTCAATAAAAATCAATTATCCCAAGTTCTAAATTTTAAATTTTAAATTTTAAAAATGCATCCTGTGATTGGGCTGTTACAGTATATCCTGTACAATCTGATTCTGAACCAAATCATTTCAGGAAGATGGGGCCCAGAATCTGGAACTTTGTTGTTGGCGCCTCCAAATGTCAATTTTATGCCAGCCAATTTTGAAGCTCCTCCCCCCATTCTTGAAAAGAAAATTGTGTCCCTTCTCAATGCCCAGAATTCTACACTGAAGATGCATTGATGCTTGCCCAGGTCATTTATCTTGGCTTACTCTGGTTAGGACTACTAGTTCTACTTAATGCTGGAGTTTTAATTAGAAATTTCACAAAAAAATATCTGAAGCCTTGTTGGTGGTTAATAATCAATTCTATGTGGATTTGGTTTATAATTCCCCATCATTTAGAAGCAGCTTCATATTATCCATTAATTTCTGTCACATTACTCAACTCTCTTACGTCTGAGTTTTTGGAAGCAGTTTGTCATAAATTTGTGTTTCTTTTCTCCTGCTCTGTTGAGATATCTGCATTTACTATGTTTTTTTGCATCAGTTCATTTCTGAGTTTTCATTTTGGGCTTTTCTTTAATTTGTGGCTTCCATCTCCAGTTGCAGTTGTAGAGACTGGATCCTCTGTTTCTTATTTCCGTTGCGTCATGTTATTTTGGCGTCTGGATTATTTTCCTGCTCCACCCACTGATGAAATTTTGCGTGAAGTTTTGTCAGCATTATCATTTTATTCCAGCTCTAGCCTTAGTCACAAATCACAAGTTTACCACGTGATGATAAAGGTTTCTGAAGATGCCTGTGAATGGTTGTTGTTTGTGGTGGAGCGCAATCCACGTGTTTTAACTGAGAGTGCATCTCTATACCCTTTGTTAAAAAATTTGTGTGTATCTATTGAGGAGCTCAAAGTATATTGTAAGCTGTACGCCTTCCATCAGGGTACTACTCCGCTTTCAATATTCCTTCCTCAGTTTCTCTCCTACTGCTGTACAATTAATGTACCCAAGGTGAATTAACTCTCAGCATTGTGGTTAGCAGTTGACTAGACTGCCCAAGATTTGGCGGTTTGGGATTCCCTGTTAACCACAACTGAGGCCCTGGTAAGCAAAATTCTTTCTCTGGTCTCAAATCTGTCTACTTCCAAACAAGGTATGTTGGTAATTGAAGATAAGCCCGCTGTGCGCTCCAGGTTTACTGGTTCTGGTCCCACAATAGTTCCTTCCAACCAAAGCCAGGATTGTTCTCCCCCTAGCTTGTCTCAGTTACAATTGGCGGTGGTGAACAAGCCCAGTGATGTGAAGGAGGTCCCCGTAGTGTCTGGTCCTGATAGTTCCTTGGCAATGCTTCAGCATGTTGTACCTGCAAAATCTTCTGTGATTACGTCCAAAGAGTTGCCCCTTGTGCCTATCAATTGTGATAACCCCCTTCTTCTGGCTGCTGTCCAAGAAATAATTGAGCGTTACTTCCAGGAGCATCCTGCCTCCTTAGCTGCAGTCTGTACAGCCAATGAAAAGCAAGAACCTGCCATGATTACTATCTTTGCTGCAAATAAATCTACTTCTGGTTACTACTTGTTCTAGGGTAGCATGATAATGGTCAGACTATCTATCAGCCAGCTATATTGTTGGATATGGGTGCTTCCAAAAAATTCATGAGTGTGGAGACTGCTGATTTGCTATAACTCAAGTACCACCTGGGAATGCTTGTTAGGGGTGGGAACTGTCAAACTTTTCCCTCTTTCCAGCTGAAGAAGTCAGTTACTTTTATAGTTGCAGGTCTGTCCTTTATTGCAAGGTTTTCTGTTTGCTCTACCCTGATGTATCCTATCATTTTGGGAGTGAGTTAGTGGAGAGATCATAATGTATCAACCTTACTTGAAAAAAATGAGCTGCAGGTGGAACATTCTTTGGGTATAACTAATTGTATTCTGCTGTTGTATATGTCTAAATTAGAGCAATCATCACAGACCATACAATCATTTCCTGTCCCTGTCCCCATAAGTTTGGATTTACCAGCATACTTACAACCCTGGTCCGCAGCATTTGACGCCACAAGAGGCAAGGTCCTTCCTAAGCACACTCAGTTTGACTTTGACTTGAGTTACTGTTGATCTGATTAGAATTGTGTCTCCTATTTACCCTTTAACCTTAAAGGAAGACACATGTTTGGAAGAGTGGACTTGTGACATACTGGCAAAAGGCTACATTTTCAAGAAGGCTTCATTGATCTGCTCCCTGTTATTGTTTGTTCAGAAGTCTGATGGGTCCCTTTGTCCTTGTGTTGACTACAGGAATTTGAATAATATTACAATTCCAGATCCTTATCCTTTACCTCTCAAAGCACAGATTTCTAGGTGTGTTGAGAAGGCCAAGGTATTCTCAAAACTGTATCTGTTGAATGCTTTCAATCAAATAAGGATTGCAGAAGGAATGGAATGATTAATAGCATTCAGAACCAAGAAGGGTATCTTCCAGTTCCGTGTAATGCCTTTTGGATTGAAGAATGCCCCAGCTTGCTTTCAGGGGTTAATTGATTCAGTCCTGGGGGATCTCTTAGGTGTTTGCGCCATTGCATATATGGATAATATCTTGGTGTTTTCTCTAGATGAGGAGTCTCATAAGGCTCACTTGTTGGCAGTTGTAGAGCGCATTCTCCAAGCAAACTTGATCATTAAAAGGAGTAAGTGTGAATTCTTTAAATGTAAGGTTACCTTTCTGGGTAATATTATCTTTGAGGATGGCCACACCATTGCCCCTGACAAGGAAGCTGCAGTTTGAGAGTATGCTACGCCTGTGTCAGTATCCCAACTTTGTAGTTTTTTGGGTACATGTACGTTTTTGAAGAAATTCACCCCCCACTTGTCTGAGGTGGCCGCCCCTTTATATTTGGCTAGTGGAAAGATGACTTTAGTCTGGATGCCTGAGTGCGCAAGTGCCTTCTCAGCAGTCAAGGCTCTTTTGTTGTCCTCCCCAGTGCTAAGACATGTGGATCCTGAGCTTCCTTTTGTGGTTTCCACCAATGCATCTAAAATTTCTGTGGCTGGTGTGCTGTTGCAGACGGCTAGTGATGGGATTGAGAGACCTGTAGGGTATTTCTCCCGGAAAATGGAGGCTTGATAACACAACTACATGATTTATAAAAAGGAATTGTTGGCTGTTGTGGAATTGTTAAAGCATTGTCATCACTATCTCATGTTGGCACGTCATCCATTTGTAGTAAGAACTGACCACAAAGCTCTTCTATATTATCAACAACCCAGGGTTTTGTTGGGTTGTCAATCCAGATGGCATGGTGACCTGTCAAGGTACAAGTTTTGCTACAAGTTTATTAAGGGATCTGACAATCATTTGGCCAATGCATTAAGCAGGAACCCTTCCCATCTTCCAGATGTTAGTATGGATGCCAAGTTTAACACAAATATTATGATTCCAGACAAGGCTGTGGTGCTTTTTTTACTGTCTCTGCCAGCTACATTGGCTACCATGTCTTTAGCTGAGAGCACAGACCTGGACTTGTATTCCAAGGTTAAGTTTCTGCAAACTTTGTCCAAAGGCTATGATAGCTATTAGAGATAGCATGCACAAACCCAGTGGGTCAGCCTCAGGGTTATCATAAGATTGATTCAGTCCTATATCATCAAGGTTGCTTGTGGATTCCTGAGGGCACTATTTGGGATGAAATCATGGAGGCTAATCATACCTGTCCAACGGCTGGTCACCCAGGGAAAAATAAAACAGTGGAACTAATCCACCACCAGTTTTCCTGGAAAGGTTTAACTGTGCAGGTAGCAGCCTTTGTTTGAAATGGCCTGGTATGTGTTTGATCCAAGGCCAGTTGGAACAAGACAACTGGGTTATTGGTTCCACTACAGCCTGCTGCGGGACCCTGGACATCTGTGTTGGTGGATTTCATTGGTGAGCTTCCCAATTCCAATGGGTTTAACGCAATCATGGTGGTGGTTGATTGTTTCACAAAGATGATACACTTTGTACCTTGCTCAACAACAATTACTTTGGTGGAGACAGCTAGGTTGTTTGTGAATAGAATCTTTTCCTTACATGGCATCCCAATGGAGATTGTAAGTGACCGTGGTCTTCAGTTTATTGCTCAGTTCTAGGAAGCCTTTACTAGAATTCTTGGAATCAAATTATGCCGTTCCACAGCCTTTCACCCCCAATTGAATGAACAAACAGAGAGGGAAAACCAAAGTTTGGAGGTCTACCTATATTGCTACACTAATGCGCAACAAGATGACTGGTGTGATAATCTACCCATGGCAGAGTTCACATATAATAATGCCCCGCACACATCAACCCAAGTATCCCCATTTTATGCCAATGTGGGTTAAAGTCCTTCTTACAACATGGGTCCTTGTTTGGTTAGCAACATGGAAGCTGCAACTGATCAAGCTGCTGAATTGAAGCAGGTTCATCAGGAGCTCCAAGTTACTCTCGCCGCAACCATGACAACTTACAAGGAATACACAGATTGTAAGCGCCAGGAGGGTCTGACATTCAGGCCAGGTGATCTTGTCATGGTTGATGCTTGCAATATGAAACTTAAGGTTCCCTGTTGTAAATTAGGTCCCAAGCAAGTTGGTCCCTCCACCTATCTGCTAGATTTACCTCCTTCTTTCAAGATTTTCCATACCTTCCATGAATGTCTTCTTACTCCCCTCAAAGGAACAGAGACTCCCTCTTCCCAACCCATTCTTGTGGAAAGTGAGCCTGAGTATAGTTAAATTTTATTCTGGATTCCTGCAAGAACCTCCACCATTTGGAATATTTAGTGTCTTGGAAAGGTTATCCTGATTCTGAAAACTCATGGGTTCCCCACTACAATTGTTCAAATTCCTCAGATCTGATCTGTGAGTTCTACAAGTGCAATCCCACTACTATATGTCACCCTGAACTCGCCTTAGCTGCAATAAAACTCCCACCTTCCCATAAGAATTTCTCCTTATCCCATCTTCCAGATGTGATATTGTGCCCAGGGCTAAAGTGGAGGGTAATATCATGGAAGATTTCATAATGCTGGGTATTGTCTGTCCAAGTAAGAAGGCTTGGAAGGCGGGAAAACCTGTACTGAAATTGACCAAGTTAACAGATTTAAACCAAACAGTTGATTGAAAATGGGTCACAGATGCTCAGTCTGCCAGCTGAAACCAGCTCCCCCTTTCAAACTGACGTTGATAAATTGACATAATATGAGGGTCACCTGATATGAGCTTGTTAATCAGTATGGTTGTCAGAGACTAGTCACGCAAGGGTTCTTTGCAACTTGGACCAGATACTTACTTGGCAACATAGAAGGAATAGGAGGTCAAGACTCAGGTGGTATTGCTTAGTCAATTTTTCTGAAATATATTGAATAGTTTTCCCTGTTTCAACTCTAAGAGTTGAGTCCTCCTAATTTTACTCAATAAAAATCAAATATCCCAAGTTCTAAATTTTAAATTTTAAATTTTAAAAATGCATCCTGTGATTGGGCTGTTACAGTATATCCCGTACAATCTGATTCTGAACCAAATCATTTCAGGAAAATGGGGCCCAGCATCTGGAACTTTGTTGTTGGCACCTCCAAATTGTCAATTTTATGCCAGTCAATTTTGCAGCTCCTCCCCCCATTCTTGGAACTGAAAATTGTGTCCCTTCTCAATGCCCAGAATTCTACACTGAAGATGCATTGATGCTTACCCAGGTCATTTATCTGGGTTTACTCTGGTTAGGACTACTGGTTCTACTTAATCCTGGAGTTTCAATAGGAAATTTCTCAAAAAAATATCTGAAGCCTTGTTGGTGGTTAATAATCAATTCTATGTGGATTTGGTTTGTAATTACCCATCATTTAGGAACGGCTTCATATTATCCAGAAATTTCCGCTACACCAGGCTTGTACTGAATGAGCATGTTAAACCTCTCTAATAGTTCCCTCCACCGTGCTTGGCGGCGCAACAGATTTTCTTGAGTCTTGAAATAGATGGATGACTTGTGATTGGTTAATGCTGTGAATTCTTCCTGGCATTATAGGTAGCAACACCATTTGACTAGGCAGTGCACAATAGCCAGCAGTTCCTTGTCATGGATAGGGTATTGACACTTGCTATCTGTCAATTTCTGTGATTTGTAGGCTACAGGCAGGAAGTCACTGTCACTATTTTTGATTTGTAGTACTCCCCCAATGGATGCATCTGAGGCGTCAGTTTCCATCTGGTATTCCCTGTCATGTTTGGGGTATTGCAGGATAGGAGCTGTTGTGAGCTTCTCCTTGAGGCTTCTAAAACAGAGGTCACGTTGGTGGGTCCACACAAACTTAGACTTGGTGCCAGTTATGGCAGATAAGGGGGCAGACAGAATGCCACAGTCAGGTATGAAACGTTGACATAGGCCGCCATTCCTAAGAAGGTGTGGAGTTCTGACTTATCCTTGGGTGGTGGCATCTTGCAGATGGCCTGTATCTTTTGACTGTCGTGTTTGATACTAACCTTTGAGACTATGTGTCCCAAGAAGGGTAGTTGCTCACAGAAGAACTGGCACTTGGAGAGCTTGGCCAACAGTTTGTGTTATGCCAGGGTATCAAAGACTACCTCTAGGTCTTTGTGGTGCTGCTCTACTGAGGGGCTGTAGACAATAATGTTGTCTAGGTACACGAGGACATGCTTGCCTATGTGGGGCGCAAATACTTTGTTCATGAAGGTTACAAAGGTGGACGGGGCATTGGTCATGCCAAAGTTGAGCACCACACATTTTTAAGAGCTGTATTTAGTGCAGAAGGCCGTTTTGTGGATGTATTCTTCCTTGATACAAATCTGATTGTAGCCTGCGGTTAGGTCAATCTTGGAGAAGACAGTGGCTCCTCCCAAGGCATCAAAGAGGGCGTCAATCAGTGGTAGTGGGTAACAATTCTTAATGGTAACTTTGTTTAGGGCGCGGTAGTCTGTGACCAGGCGTAAAGTACTGTCCTTCTTAGCCACAAAGAATACGGTGGCCCCAAAGAGAGACTGTGAGGGGGGAGATAAGTCCTTTTTCCAATGCTTCCTTGAGGTAGGCTGGTAAGGTGTTATCTTCATTTGGGGTCAGCCTATAGATAGGGCGCGCCTTGGATACAGCCCCCTTGATTTGGATAGAGTGCTGAATATGCTTCTCAGGAGGCAGCCCAGGTAACACTTCCTTAAAGATTTCTGGGTGGCGGGCCACAATGTTGCAGTCCTGAGGCGTGGAGGTATCCTGGTGATCTTTGAAGTGTATGATCTTGTACTGGCAGGAGTCCCAGTCAATTAACTTCAAATCCTTTTTCTCACCCTGGGTCTCTGTGATACGCACAAAGACGTGGTTGCGTAGTAGTTGGTCCACGGAGTCAGGGTAGATCTGGTGGTTGACACCTTCATGCTTGATTATCAATACTGAGGTTGCCCAGTCTACGTGAGGGTTTTTCTTTTGTAACCAGTCCAGTCCCAGTAAAATGTCAAACTTAGGAAAGTTGATGACAGGACCTTGGATGGTGGAGTGAAGGTTTTCAAGCATGAAGGAGAAGGGGGCAGTTTCCTTTGTCACGGCAATGTGGTGTTCATCAGCCAAGACCACATTTTTAATTGCAAAGGATTAGTGGTCAGCTTGAACTTATTCACAAAGCTGCTGTTGACTAAGGTTTGGTCTGCGCCTGAGTCCAAGAGTGCTGAGCCTGTGTAACTGCAAAAGCAGAAAGGATAGTATATCAATTTATTGGGATGTCTGGCAATGGTGTACAGTACTGAGTCTTCCAAGGGCACCTGGATCATTGGGCATTGGTCCACGTCCTTGGGTTGGTATTCATTGTTGGGCAAGTCAGGAGTTGCGTGGGGAGAGCTTGGCTTGCTTAGTGCTCTCCCCAGGCTTTTCCCTCATCTGGGTTGCCTTGTGTGGCGGTGACGTGGAAATAGATACAGTTTGACTGGCCATTGTTTCCATTTCCATGTCCACTGGAACCCGTGGGCTTGTGGTTGGTGTTGCTTCAGTTGCCTCCAGAAGGTGGTCAAGATGAGCACCCACTTGGATGGGAATCCTTGGGTCTTTCTTGTTTCCCAGTTTGTGCCTTGTGCAGAGCGGTGGATGTCTGTTCCGCTTTTTCTGCTTCACAGTATAGGCTTTGCAGGTTGGTCACCTGATCCAGGTTCACATGTCTCATTACGTGCGGCTTGAGAGCGTTGTAGTTCATGAGGTGTGTAGCTGGGGTGTCAAAGGCCATGTTGGAGGGTGCAAAAAGGCAGACTTCCTTGTGGGTGCAGGTGAGTTGCTTTACGGTGCCTGTTTGGGCCAGGTTCTTTACTTGGCAAATGATCATGAGTGCTGTATCCTTTAGCACAAATCTTGCCAGGAAGTTTTTCTTAAAGGTATCCCAGTTCTTGTCAGTGTGCTCTTTGTTCCACTTGTTCCACTTGTTGCACCAGGTACCAGCGTCATGGGTCAGGCAAATAGAAATCTCTGTGATCCAAAATTGCTGTGGACATTCCATATGAGCTAGCTTACTATGGGCAGATTGGATCCATGCGGCGGTGTTGCTGTAGTTGGCCACGGCGAAAGGTTCTAAGGCAGTGCTTCTTAGTCTTTGAGCTACATAGGCAGGCATGGTGGTTTTGTTGGCTGGTTGCAGCATCAATGGCGGAGCCTGAAAGAACCCTTGTGCAGACATGGCGTTGAAGGCAGGTAGTGGAATCACTGTTTTTTGGTATAGGACAAACCCATTGGGTATTGCGGTACCAGGAGTGTACGGAGTCCAGTCAGGCTGGAGGCCAGATATAATTCTGTCAAGGATTTGTTGGCCGCGGCGTGTGTGGGCAACAGGCAGAATTTTTCAAGATAAGGTAGGATGGAAAACCTACCTGTGCTACCAATGTTGTAACTGTGCTGTTTTAGCAGAGTTACACGGGGAAAAATATTTAAAAGCTAGATAATAATCTTTATTAGGAGATAGTGATTATATAGTTCATGTGAATCAATGGATAGCAGGAACATGATTGGTGATCACACAGTTGGACGGAAGAAGGGGATGGCTTGATCCTGATAACAAGTCAAGCGCCAAAACAAGGTATCCACTGTAAAGGATCATCATATGTTCATGTTGTTGAATTTGGTAATTTGAGTTGACTTCCTAGTCTGGCTTTGAGTGACTGGATAATTGGATTGCGGATCACAAACCTGCTTGGTTGGAACCTTGCTGGTGGGGTGAGCCTGTGGTTTTGACATTGGCGTATAATAATAAGTGTGGTATCCTTCAGCACAAACCTTGCCAAGAAGTCCTTCTTGAAGGTGTCCTAATCTTTCTCAGTGTGGTCATCATGCCACTTGTTGCAACAGGTTTCAGTGTTATGTGTTAACCAAATGAAGATCTCTTCAATCCAGAACCATTGCAGGTATTCCATTTGTGCCAGTTTGCTCTGGGCAGATTGGATCAATGACTTGGTGTTGTTGTCATTGGCTCCATAAAAAAGTTCCAAGGTGGTGCTTCAAAGTCTCTGGGCTATGTAAGCTGGCATAATGCTTTCATCAGTTGCTTGAGGAGTAATGGTAGGTGCTTGGAAGAACCCCTGTGCTGATAAGGCGTTGAAGGCAGGGAGCAGGATTACTGTGTTCTGGTAGAGCACAAAGCTGTCAGGTATTTTGGCAACAGGTGTGTACAGTGCTCAATCCAGCGGGAGGCCAGACATGATTCTATCAAAAATTTGTTGATCACAGTGAATACAGACAACAGGAAGAATTTTGAGGGATTAAGTAGGATAGAAACCCTACTTCTGATACCAATGTTATAGCTGGGCTGTTTTAGAAGAGTTACAAGGGGAAATATTTAGAAACTAGATAATATTCTTTATTGGGAGATAAGTATTATATAACTATTGTGAATCTTGGATAACAGGAACTTGATTGTGTTGATCACTCAGTTGAATGGTGAAGGGGGTGGCTTGATCCTGATAGTGAGTCAAGCGCCAAATCAAGGTATCCACTGTAAGGGATTATCATTTGTTTGGGTTGTTGGATTTTTAAATCTGAGTCAACTTCCTAGTCTGGCTCTAAGTCACTGGGAAGTTGGGTTGCAGGTCACAAACCCACTTATTTGGAACCTTGCTAGGGCGTCAAGTCTGCTGTTTTGACATTAGTATGAACCCAATACTACCGTCAGGATTTCCTATTGTGCACCTTGGCCGCGCCCAAGTACACAATATTGACAATTTGTCAGCATTCAGTAAGTCAGTGTAAGGGATTTCATCCCTTTCACAAATAGTCCATCCAACACTGGGTCTATTGATACACAGACTGATTCCAAAATTTGAATTTTTAAATGCTCAGATGGGAAAAATAATATTACAGAATCAATTCTATTAACCAATTTGAATCTGCATGTAAAATTGATTAATTAAAGCGCTTTCAGAAGCAAAAGCAAAAATCAAAGCAAAAAATCAAATCTAGTCAAAAACATCAATTCTACTTTAAACCCAGAAATCCAAGAAGCAGATGATAATTCTGATGGCAACCACTCAAAAGTATTTAAAATGAGCTCCAAAAATCCAAAACCAATCAAACTAAATTTACATGCTTAACAACAAATCACCAATATTCAGGGGAACCACCTAGCCAATCACTTGATGAAGTACAACCAAGCCAGAGAAGTAACACCAATCCAGGCCAAAAATACTATCTCCACCATAGTAAATAAGAGTACTGCAGCCCAATAATCCAACTTACCTCTTATTGCATTGCAGGCTGCAGCTTGCTGCAGCCCTGCAAGGCAATACTTGCCAGTTTACTCTTGCAGGATCAACTGGTAACCATCATGTCAACTTCCAAACTTGAATTCAGTATTTAAACTGAGATATTTTCCCTTTCCAAATTGCTTCAACAATTTCTTATTCCTGTCTTAGCTGATAAATCTATATTTTCAAACCTTCTAAACTTGATTAGTAGATCTAAAAAGGCTCTCCTACAATAAAATGAAGCTCATTCTCGTTGTATGGGGTTTTAGTGTTTTAATTAGTCATGGTCAAGCCAACGTAAAAGTTGTGATCTGAGGCGCAGTACAGAGTCACAACAGGAAATCCTAACCTTAGGATTGGATTTGTACTAAGTCTTGGTTAGAATGGCAGGGAAGGCTATGCAATTACCTAATGGCCCTGAATAAATAATATCTGCTAGATGTGGCTAGAGAGGCACCAAAGTACGTGGAGACACAAAGACAAAAATGTGAATAGAACTTAAATTTTATTGGGTATAAAGATTGGGAATATATAGTGTGTAGCTTTACCACAAAACAGTACATGGACGGTAGGATCACTCACCACAAGCATGAGTGGGGAAGTGAGTTGTGCAGAATCAGGAAACTGAACAATTGTATTTAAATTTGGAGCCAGCCTCATTTTAAAGGGCAAAAGCAAAAGAGAAGGATTTGTCCTTGAAATATCCCAACAAAGGCAAAATCAAAACATGGTGAATGGCGGCATTCACAACATTGCCCCCCTCTAGATTGGCCTTAGGGGGGTGGTACTTGCAGAGGAACTTTGCATGCACACAAGCAAACAGTTAACCACTAGAGAGAAGGTTTACAGTATACTCTAAATGTCAGTATTGACAAATAATTGCCCCAGGAAACCCAGGACCAAGGGTGGGATTCAAACCCTGAACCAACATCCTGCAGGCTGCTGGGCCCATGGACCAAGGGCACGCTTGCCCGTGTTTTTTTGGGATCAAGCCCCTGCAAGCTGAGGCTCCCGCTGAGTCCCAAAGCCAGAATACCTGCACCAGCTCAACCATGGTGGTGCCCAAAGTGGAGCCTCTCAAATTGCCTAATGTTAGCAGAGATGGCGCCTCTCTGAATTTCATGAGTTTGAAGTTGTAAGAGAGGGGGGCTAAACTAACCAAGTTTGGCTCCCATCCCGGTGAAAGAAACCACCAGGATGCCGCCCAGTGGAGAACTGGGATGACCGCTCTAAGGGAGGACTGGAAGGAGGGCACTGGGGACAATTGAGGGAAGTAGGAGTTTAATCCCATCAACACAAGGCCAGTGATTACCCAAGGAGTACAAGAAGCAGCGGGCAAAGGCCTCTCAAGAACCACAGGGGAAACTTAAACGCTCTCACCCAGGCTAGAAAGGGAAGGCACTGACGTTCTCTCTCCCTCAGTGGAGGGCAAGATATAGTCAACAACATTCAAATCTAGGTCATCACACGTCAAACTTTTCACCACGGCCTCCACAGAGAGGAGGAGACCACTAGGAACATTGAGGAGGCTAAAGGGATCTTCACCTGCAAATTGGACAGAGGAGGAGATCCTGGCCCACAAGTCTGGCAAGGTGGACCACAGGAGCAGCACAAAGGGTGCCAGAGAAAACACCACAAATTTGATGGCTGGGATTATCATAGCTGTGTTCCTTGCAAAATTTGGAGAAGAAAGGTCAGTTTTCCTTAACTGCAAGCAATAATTTTAGTGCTGGCAGAGGTAGCCACAAGAAAAGAACAGGACAGGAGCAACATAGAGAGGCCCAGGAGATCTTGGGCGTGAACTTGGATGTCTTTATACTAATCAAAAACAAAAGCAGGTTTGGAAACAAAAAATTCAAGAAAAATTCAAATATAAAGTAAGTTTGATATAATAATCCAATTGAAAATTTGAGTTTGAATAGGATTCTTGAAAGCAAAAGTAGTGTGGGAAGAGAACTATACGCTTGAGCTTCTCTAGAAGGCCACAAAAGAGATGCTGGGTTCAAACTAGGGGGATAAAAGGTAAGTTTCAATGAAACAACTAACACTTTAATCTTTAGATAATATGGACTTGAAACAGGGTTTCAGTCCAAATCAAATAACAAAACAAGTGCAACAACCAAACTTTAATGAAAATGGACAATTGACAAGCAGGGGACCCCAAAGTCCCCTGGCATTGTTAAAAGGGGATGAGTTGCTGGGGCAAGGTCACCTGACTGTTTAGAATTGGATATGATTGGTTGGATGATAAAATTTGCTGGCCAGAGCCAGGGAGGCTGGAAAGTTTCAGGGTAATTTCCGAGGGACCATCTGATTGGCTGAAAGGCTCCTCAACCAGTTCAGGTCCATTTAATTTTCTGGTCATAGATGTGGCATCATTTGATTGGGTGTTCCTGATGGTTTTTAAGAGAGGACAACACCATGCTAAAAAATAGTCCAAATTGACCAGCATTTCTTCCCAGTCTGGGGCAGCCAAAGCCAGGGGGTCTGCAGGGTAGGCCAGAACAAATCTCTCATCAACAGTATGAGCTAAATCTCCTAGAGAATTGAGTGGCTTGGCTGTAATTTTTGGCCCCTTTTTGGTGCGGCAGGGGGAAACAGTTTGATCCAAAGTCAGAAGTGGCAGTGAATTTACAGAAGTCCTCTCAAGTAACCAATCAAACCCTACTGCCAAAGATAAGCTCAGGCTTTGGGCCCAACCCCGTGACCACAGCAAAGAATCAAGAAAATTGAGTGACAAAATTGGACGTTCTGACCAATGAGAGAACACCCAGCTGAGGTGATATTTTGCCGCTCTCACACCCAGGCCCTCTGGCTGCCCGTCTGCACTTTTCCCAATATTTTGATAAAGCCCCAATGGAAAATACTAAGTTTGGAGGCGGAATGCTATATATGCCTATAGATTCTGCACTAAAAACCTTATTGCCATTTTTAAATAAAGGTTTTTTTACTTTGGATCTTACAGCTATTGCCATATTTTGTATTTGCTATCTATCAATTCAGTTTGAGATCTCCTGGCCCTCCTGCCCCACTGCCCGCAGTTTTCTGTCCATCTGGTGCACCCTTTGGGCCTGTTTACTTCACTGATTATCCCTTGAAGTCCAAATATAAGGATTATACACCAGAGAAATCCTCAAACTTGACCCGTTAGCCTGCATCCAATCCGCTATTAGATACAACCACCAAGGCCTGTGGATATTCCCCACCCCCAAACTATTTAGAGGAAAATTCAATTATCTCACAGCCTACAATATCTATATGGAACCGCCCATAACACCCAAACCAATGACAGCCTCCTCACCTGACCTTCCAACCAACCATACCAGCAAGCTTTTTGGAATAGTGTACATCACCCTCACAGGGGTGGTGGACCCCTTGTACCGGCTGCCGGCCCGTGGTCTTGGGTGGGGAAGTCTGCTTCCTACCTTCTAAAGTTAGCTCCTCTCTTGTGGTGGGCCCTGCCTGCAAAAACCCTGGCCCAAGTTACCCCTGGAAACAGCAGCCCAGCCGCCTGAGACTGGATCCCTGACACTAACCCTTGTTTGAAGGTCACTTCCAAGGGCCCAATGCACAACAATTCTAGCTTATGAACACGTCCTCCTACTCTATGTTGATAGTAAAGAACATGGTCTCCAATGTTGAACTCAGGCAGGGGAGATCTTTTGGCATTTTCAGGAAAGAGCTCAAGAAGCTTGGTCTTATAGACAGTTGTGTAGGCAGAGGCTGAATATTAATGATTCAATTGACTAGATCTTTGATATTGTCATTAGGATTCATGGCCTTATCAGAGGAGAGTAGGGGGTCCCAGGAGAAACAGAGTGGTGGCTTCACAATCATACAACATAGTAAAAGGGAAATACCCGGTATCGTAGGTCTGGATGTACAAGCATTCTGGCTACCAAAACCTACTTAACATCCAGCCATTGCCCAATTTAGTCCCCTTCCAATATACTGTTTGACATACCAAGAATGGTAACCAAGCAATATCACCTGACCGTCTAAGTATCCAGTGGCTTGAACCCATCTAGCACATGACCAACCCCTAGGTTTGATCCAACTAAATCCTGCCACAGTCAAGTCTATATAAGTCTTAAGTATTATCCAATAAAATATACTTCTCTTCTTTCTTAATTCCATATTTGAAGCTTCCCCAAAAGGCGCTCCTTATCACTGGTAGCAGCTACAGTTTTTGACCACACCCATGAAAGAGAAAATGACTGACCAAAACCAGCCCATGTTTGCTCACTTACTCAACCAGGCCACATCCCAGGAGACCTGCAAAATGTACTTCTGCGCCCACAACATCAATGAGAATATACCTTCTGGATGCACTGTATTTGAAGGACTGGTCATGCCCAAAGCATACACCAAGATCATTCAATACAATGGCTCTCTTCAACCACAAACAAATGCAATACCACCTAACACAAGTGAAGTCACCAACACCAAGTACATTGGTATCAACAAGTTCTTTGGTAAAAACAAGGAAAATGTCATCAACTGGCTAGACCACACAGCTGCCAAACTCTGCACCAGCCGCATTCCCCATGAGAAATGGGTCCAGGAAGCCAGCAAGCGCCTGTACAAGGCTGCAGTTAACTGGTTTGCCACCTGGGTTGGCTCTCAAACTGACAACCAGCTGACAACTGGGAAGAGTTCAAAGCAGAGATCACCCCCAATTTCTGCGTCACCAAATCCCTCCAAGACATTGCAATACAGCTCAGTGATCTTCCTCAGAAGACCACTATCACAACTTACGCCAATGAATTCAAGGAAATATGTTGCAAGATCCAAAACCCAGTGCAAGATGACAATTTACACACCAGAGCATCATTCATTAACAGAATAAAACCCTCTGTTGCTGCCTTCATCCGCCCAGAGGCAAATACCTTCATGCCCGCGCTCATTGCACAAGCCAAGCACACTGAAAAACGCGCAAACATAGAATATGCTGCACGCAACGGCATTTGATCCTCAAATGGTAATGGCAGAGAAAACTCTAATGGCAAAAAACGCCAAAATACCAACCATAGCAATGGCAACTCCAATTGCAATAATGACAATCACAGCCAAAGCGCAAACTGCTCCTGTCTTAAGAAAGAGGACACTACCAAAGTTAACAACGCTGAAGTAGCAACTTGCTATGAATCTGACCCACATTCTCTGACCTCAATTGTCTCAAAACAGAGGAACAGGGAAAAGAGGAGGGGGCATAGGCTTAAGTGCCCCTGTCTCCCCCCAACTTGACAAGAAATTGTACCAAGGCACAAACTTTGCTACTCACATTCCCCATGTCCCGCAGTTCTCCATTTTTATGAAGTAAAAATTAAAGATCACTCATAACTTCTTGTCTACACATGTACTTACAAATCACATACACATAAAATTTTATTTGACTCTGGTGCACAACACAATATGGTTAGCAAACCATTTGTAACCAAATACAAGATACCAGTTGTCAAATCCAACTTCAAATACGCCAGAATGGCAGATAAATCAAAGGTTCTACTCAAAAGCAAAACAACTCCCTTCAGAATTGACCTCCAGGGCATACAAACGTCCATCAAAAGACTTATCATGAGCAACATAAACTATGATTTGTAGCAGGCATGGACTGGTTCATCCAAAGGAATCCCAGCGTATGTTGGAAAACAAAAACCATGAACATCAAATGCAACAGAGTCAATTTTAACATCCTCAAAGAACCCAATGACCTCATTCTAAGAGACACAGTATTTGTCCAGGTTGTAAACCAAGATGACTCAGAATATCTAACCAAAGATAGTACCCTCAACATAATGAGGTACACTGAGTTCAATAACATACAAACACAAAAGACCCAATGCCCAGAACTTGCAGCACTCCCAAATGACTACGCTCACATATTCAAAGAGGAACTCACCAAGTTACCCCCCAAGCAGGAGGTCAAACATGGAATCACCTTATGCAAAGCCATGCCCAAACCTGCACCCCTCTACAGACTCTCTCCCATGGAGACCCAAAACCTCAAAACACACATTGAGGACAACTTAGCTAAAGGCTCTATCCACCCATCTGAATCCCATGGGGGCAGCAGTATTCTTTGTGAAGAAAAAAGAAGGCACTCTACATCTATTAACTGACTATAGAGCTCTCAATGCAAGCATAGTAAAGACTAAATACCCTCTTTCACTTATAGAGGATCTGTTTGCAAGACTCTCAGGAGCCAAATTTTTCTCTAAAATTGACCTCACCTCAAAGTACAATCAAGTTGAAGCAAAGGAAAAGGACATACCAAAAACTGTGTTCTGTACGCAATTTGGATCCTTTGAATGTAGTTTAATGAAATTTGGGATGAAAAACACTCCTGCAACGTTTGTCAACATGATGAACCAAGCACTAAACTGTCTCTCAAATACATTATGCTACCTTTACAATATCATCATATTCTCAAAAACCAAAGAGGAATGCCTCACACATGTCCGCAAGACACTTGATTGACTCGCAAAGCACAAACTTTACGCAAAACCAAGTAAGTGACAATTTATGGAAAAGGAACTCCTGTTCTTGGGCCACATTGTCTCTGAGGGTGTCATCAAAGCAGATCCAGACAAAATTAAAGCCATAAATAACATGCAACACCCCACCTCTGTTAAACAAGTTAGATGCTTTCTTGGTATGACAGCTTACCTAAGGAAATACATCAAAGACTGCGGAAAACTAACCACACCAATCAATGACTTAACCAAGGGTAATGCCAAAAAGAAATTCATCTGGACTCCAGAATGTGACAATAATTTCCTATTATAAAACAAGCTTTGATTGAAGCAACAATCTTGCAATACCCTAACAATAACAGGTGCTACAAGCTTGAGTCAGATACCGGCAACACTGCCATTGGTGCAGTCCTGCGCATCTGCCAGCCAGGGCAGCAAGACTTCCTGCCAGTATGTTACAAAAGCAGAAAACTAACTAATACTGAGCAGAGATACCCAATACATGATAAGTAATGCTAGTAATATACCACACTTGCAAGAAATTGAGATGTTACTTGAAAGGACGTTTAAACGTCTGAGTACTAACTGACCATAAATCCTTAATATATTTCAAAACTCAGAAGGCACTCAAATGGCAATAAGCCAAATGGATGTCCCTGCTAGAGCAGCTTGATTTGGACATCCAATACAAAAGGGGCAGAGCTGGTCACAGCTGATGCTCTCTCTAGACTATTTCAGCCTAGAGAGGATCACCCTGACCATCTGGACCCTGACTGGCCAAACCTGTACAACACTGAGTATAAAACCAAAGGGAAAGACCCCTCAACACACCAACTGACCCACAATACATTAGTAAGGAACAAAAATTATTTTCATGTATCAAATTGCACTGTATACCAAATCATTAACAACAAACATGTCCTGTACATCCCACTTGCACAAAGAGTTGACACCATATTAAGACATCACCACCTACTAGGATATATGAAGGCTAACAACCTATACCTCACACTAAAAGAGGTAGTATGGTGGTCCAACCTCAAACAGGATATAGTTGATGTTCTGAAAAAGTGCACAGTGTGCAAGAAATACACCAGCACAAAGGCTCCCAGCCAACGGTCAACCTAGTACCAGACCCTGAACCATTCAAGGTTTGAGGGCTAGATGTAGTGGGTCCTTTCCCAGAAACAAAAACAAAACAATGTTTCTTAATTGTATCTATTGACTTTTCACATGCTGGCTCATCTGCTGGGCAACAAAGGAGAATAAAGCAGAAACCATCAACCAATTCATTAACAAAGCATAATAGCCAACTATGGCACTCCAGACTACATCATAACTGATGGAGCAACCAAGTTATCAGGTCACATAGTAAACAACAACTTAAAATCCAAAAACATTAAACATTCCACGACCTCTCCATACAGGCCACAGGCCAACAGCAGAGTGGAATGCCTAAACGTCAGCCTTATCAGGACCCTAGAAAAAATAATGGATGGCAAAGCCAAAGACGCATGGCCATTATACGTGAAACATGCATTACTAGTATCCCAGGTCTGCACCAACCAAGGGACAGGCTATTCACTGTTTGAGTTAACCTACGGGTACAAAACAGAAATAATCATCTGAAACAAACAGCCCTACATAAAGATGCCCCAGGGAAACCCCTCACAGTAGAACAAGTACCAAATCTACAACACATACACCTCAAAGCAAAAATAGCTAAATGAAGAGGCCCAAGACACAAAAGGTAACCTCCACAGAGGAACCACTTCCCATCAACTCTCTTGTCTGGATTCTAGCTGACAACAGAGAAATTAGACTCAGTACACAGGGGACCAGGAAGAGTCATCAAATACCAACCAGAGCACAACACTTACCTAGTAAAATTCCAAAGTGCCAAAAACCCAATTATCAAGAAATCTCACAGACCCTGTCTCTGGCTCAGTAAAGGAGAACACTTGACCAGACTAGTTCCAACTAGCAAACAGCTCAAGGAGTATCAGGTGGCAGTTGTTAAGACAAAGCCCCCTCCTGATGCACCAGAATAACCCAGAAGGGGGTGTCAAGGGTCTGGATGTGCAAGCATTCTGGCTACTGCCAACCTACTTAACATCCAGCCATTGCCCAATTTATCCCCTTCCAATATACCATTTGCCATACCAAGAATGGTAACCAAGCAATATCACCTGACTGTCCAAGTATCCAGTGGCTCAAACCCATCTAACACATGACCAACCCCTAGGCTTGATCCAACTAAATCCCTTCCACAGTCAAGTCTATATATGTCTAAAGTATTATCCAATAAAATATACTTCTCTTCTTTCTTAATTCCATATTTGAAGCTTCCCCAAAAGGCGCTCTTTATCACCAGTGACATAATGTTTGCTAAGGTGATAAGCAAAGAGAGCAGCAGGTATTTATAGCTCCCAGTTAGTGGCGTCAAAGTAAGTGAGTTTCCTCACTATAGAAACCAAAGTTGAGTTTGCACGCTCAATTGCCCCAAGGTGAAAGAGTTATAGGGGCAGAGAAAGACTGGTGAAACCCCAAGGCTTCAATAACAGAGGTCACTAACTTGGCGTTGAAATTAGTCACATTGTCAAATAACAACACTTCAGGGCAGCCATAGGGTAGAAAACGTCTTGCTACAGGAAGGCAACAGTTGTCTTGGCAGTGATGTCTTTAGTAGGGCAAGCTTCTACAATTTACTAAAATGATCAATAGCAATTAGGATAAAGCGGCAACCAGAGCAAGAGCAAGGGAGAGGTCATACAGCATCAATACTGACAGTGTGAAATGCATGTTGAGGGGAGACTAGCTTAAACTCATGAGCGGCAGCTTTAGGTTGTTGGAGTTGGCAATCATGACAACTAGCAATAACATCTGGAATCAGCAGGAAAAGATTTTCCCAGAATTAATTCTTCTGGAGCCAGGCATGAGTCTTGGCAACGCCCCTGTGTCCCATCTCCTTATGAGCTTAGCACCACCAAAAGGCAAAGACTAGGCCTTACATAAGGCAAGTAGTTGTCTTGTACTTTCTTGAAAAGCAGATTGTCACAAATAAGGGTGTCTTCAGATAACTTAGAAAGGGCAACTCAAACTTATTCTGTCTCATTCTCCCATGAAGAAGGATATCTAATTAGTTCATACAACCTGTCAGCCTCAGCAGGGTGTAGAGCAAGGATAGGCATCCTGGACAGTCCATCAGCATTTTGATGTTGAATCCCAGGGCAATACAGCACAGTGAAGTTGTATCCTTGCAGGCAGAGAGCCCATCTGGCTAGTCGTCCTTCTGGTTCCTTGAGTTGTTGTAGCCATTTGTTTAAAGCGTTGTCAGTAACTGCCGTATTCTGAGGCGCAGCACAGACACACAACAGGAAATCCTAACCTTAAGATTGAATTTGTACTAAGTCTTTGTTAGATGACAGGGAAGGCTATGTATTTACCTTGTGGCCCTGGATGTATAATCTCTACTAGTTGTGGCTAGAGAGAGGCGCAGAAGTACAGAAGACACAAAGAAAAAATGTGAATAGAACTTAATCTTTATTGGTGAATATGAAATGGAATATATAGTGGTTAAGAATACCACAAAACACTACCTAGACAGTAGGATCACTTGCCACAAGCATGAGTGGGGCAAGTGAGTTTTTCAGAGTCAAGAACCTGAACAATTGTATTTCCCAATCCAGCCATTGACTCATTTTGAGAGGCAAAAGCAAAAGCAAGAGATTTGTCTTTGAAATGGCCCACCAAAGGCAAAATCAAAATACAGTGAATAGCGGGATTCACGACAGTAACCACAGTGAAGTGGGTGCCATACACATAATGGCAGAACTTCTTGAAAGAATGCAGCACAGTGAGGCACTCTTTCTCTGTTACACTGTAATTCTTCTCATGCTTATTCAGGAGAAAAGAGATATAAGCCACAGGGTTATCCACACCTTCATCATCCAATTGAACCAAGATAGCTCCAATGGCCAGGTCACTAGCATCAGTATATAGGATAAATTCCTTTTTGTAGTCAGGATATACTAGGATGGGAGCCTCTTTGAGCTTTTTTTGAGAGTCTCAAAGGCTTGTTGCTGGCTGGAAGTCCATTTGAAAGGGACATTACGCAGCAGATGTCCCAAGGGTTCACTAGTGTCAGCAAAATTGGGGATGAATTGTCTGTAGTATTCTATCATGCCCAGAAAGACTTGAACTTCTTGCAGGTTGGTGGGTAGAAGCATCTTGTCAATGGCCTCAACTTTCTTAGTCATGGGGCGAATTCCTGTCTGAGTCACCTCATGTCCCAAGAATTCAAGGCGTTCCTTGAAGAAGGCACACTTAGATGGCTTTAACTTGAGTCCAGCTTCTCAAATCTTTATAAACACTTCCTTAAGATGAGCCAGGTAGTTGGTAAAGGTATCAGTAAAGACCAGGATATTATCTAAGTACACTAGGACACATGAGAGCTTCAAATCACAGAGGATGGAGTCCATGGCTCATTGAAAAGTAGCTGGAGCATTGTAGAGTCCTTGCAGCATTCACATAAGCTCAAAAAATCCTTCAAAAGTGATGAGCACAGCCTTCTGTCTATCTTTTGGAGAGAGATCAACTTGCCAGTATCCAGAGGCTAGGTCCATGGCAGAGAAGAACTTGGAGCCCCCAAGGCGGAGGAGAGCATCATCAATGTGTGGTAAGGGGTAGGAATCCTTTTTGGTAAAGAAATTTAGTTGTCTTTAGTCCATCACAATACAATGACCTACATCCTTCTTTTTAAGAATGAGAAAGAGGGAGGCCCATGGACTTTAGAAAGGAGCAAGTAGTTTAGCTTCTAGAAGTTGTTTGAGCTCTTATGACACCTGAGCATCCCTACATAACTGCAGTAATAGGATTTAGCGCAAAAGGGGGGAGCTTCATCATAATCAATCTGGTAAATGACGCCTTTGGCTAAACCATAATCAGTGATATCCTTAGAAAAGATATCCAAAAACTGATCCAGTAAGCCAAACACCTCTTTCTGTTGAACTGGAGATAGCTGTGGGAAGTCTTGAGCAGTGAACAATGATAGGACTTGGGGCTCATCCTCAGGTAAGTTAAAGTCCTGGAATGTACCAAAGGGATGTAGTGATAGGAAGTCAGGAGCACTCAACAACCTGCCATAGCCAACAACTTGCCCTCTAGACACATGTATGGGGAGAGCAGTTAAGTTGGCGGCCAGCAGTTGAACAGGGTCTTTATGAGTTACATACAAGATTCCTGGACAGAGATAGGGTTTGTTGCGTCCTACCAAGGGAGGAGAGTACAACATTAGGAACGTACACTTGGGTAGCTCATACAATATTTGGGAGTCTAGGATAGCCTGAGACTCAGGAGTAATAGTCACAGCAGAAGTAGCCAAGAGAGGGATCCCTTCAGATGCAGGACAAGCCATAGGAGGGCACTTCATTTTGAAGGAATGGGTACAGTATTTTAAAGTGAAAACACCAGTGATATACCAAGGCACATGTCTTGAGGTGCTTCCTGGGAACTTTAACTGGCTCTTCAAAGATAATAGGGACCACTTACCCTAAGATAGAGAGGTAGCTGTCCTTTAATTTGATGATCCCATTGTATTTCCTAAGAAATTGAGTACCAATGAGGTGGTTGTAGCTCTCATTCTCTAAGACAACAGCAGATGCGGCCAAGAGTAGTTTGCCAAACTTCATGGGAAGAGCAGAATAAGCTCATATAGCACAAGTCATAGATAGCCCAGCTGTGCCATGTGACTGGTGATAGTTAAGGTTTGGGGCAAGTTTGAGCTTCTTTAAAAGCTTTGAGGAGACAACATTAACAGGAGATCCAGTGTCTAAGACAGCCTTAATATTCACCTTTTGTGTCATGTCCTGGGTGACTCCCAGGGGAACCTTTGGTCAAGGGGAAGGGTCAAGCCTGGAAGGCCCAGTAGATGATGGGGGCCATCTGCATCACATAATTGGCAGTAGTAGCCCAAGGACACCACACTCCCATGTGGGGTATCACTTGCTCAGTGAGTCCCAGCATGGTCAAATAGGCAAACCCAAGCTTACTGTAGTCATATGATGAAGCGGAAGGAACAAGAGGAAGTTCTCCTGTGGCGGTGCTCATGGTCAGGCTTGGCTGGGCAAGTTGTTGGAGCAGAGGAACACCAGGAAAGAAGGGACACAGTGTAGGAGCAGGATTTATTTCTTGGTCCAGCACACTAGGATATGGGGTAAAGGCTGGCAGTGGTTGGTTGGAGACAACTAGAAGTTGCTCCATTTCTCAGCGCTGGCGTTGGTACTGGAGGTACTCTCTGTTTGAAAGCACCAGCAGTACAAAATTTGTGATAATGTAATAAACCCCTGCAAAGTATAAATGCTCAGTTTTCATTTACCAAAAAAGTTTATTAGATGAAGATGTCAACAAAAAAAAGGGTATGCCAGTGTTCCCAGCTATATCCTGCTGGTAAACTGCAATTGGACTTACTGGCAACTCCTTATTGGCTGTCAATGGATTATTCTCAAGCTGGGTTCCACAGGTGACTCCTGACTTGTCAGTTAGATGGATCCTTTCATTTTTTTTGCGCTGGGGAAGCTGGAAGGGGAATTTTGAGCCATTTGGCAACCCAAGTCCCCAATTCTGGGTTTCAGAGGGTGTGGGACAATTAAAATCTTTTTTGCTTGGCTTTAGGACGGTTTCCAATTGCCCCCAGGCTTGGCCTTGACTAGGGCTCAATTTCCACTTGGAATTAAAGTTTCCTTTGGGTTAATCTGCGTAATTGATAGTGTGATTGTTCAGTTGCGTGATTGCTCAATTGCAGGTGTTGAACCTATACAATATAGGGTTTTGTCTGGCCCATTCTGGGCCCTGACATTTTGGATGTATATTTCCACATTAGTGGTAGTACAACCAAAGGGAGAGAGGACAGCCAGAATGTCTTGGGCGTCTGCCAGTTCTTTGTCCTATTTTTCAATCATGCATCTTAGGCTCAGGAACTCCTTATAGACTGTCTGGAGAGAAAGCAAGACTGAGACATTTTTTAACACAGCATCAGCAACCTCAGCAGATTCTTTGGAAGATTTGCCATGCATGGGGGATCTCTTAGCTTGAGTGAGGTATGTACAAGAGACAACCTACTTGGATTCTGGCAGAGGCTTGGCAGTTGTTGTAGCTTTCCCAGAACGTAGCGTATAAGGGACTACAATAGTTTTGGGAACAGCAAGGACTGAATCCATAGGCGTTGGGATCTTCCATATCAGAATTGTCCATGTCAGAATCATCAGAGATGTCATGGAATAGCAGCAGAATGGGAAGAGCCTCAGTGTTAGCAGGCTCAGAGTCAGCAATGGAGGGAGGTATTGAAGGAGACTGTGAAGAATTATCAACTGAGAGTGTCTCTACCTCTAGATTGACTGTTCTTTTCCTGCCTGCTCTTTGGGATCAGAACCTTTAGCCTGAGGATTGGTGCAGACTCAGGAATGGTGACCTATCTGTCCACAGTTATGGCAACCCTGTTGTCAAGGAGGATTCTGCAAGTCCATGGTGGGGATATGCAGAGCAGGTGAAGACAAACCATAGGTAGAGGTGGCACAATTCTCCCGCAAACTGCCCCAGTATGGGTAAGGTGCATATCCTGCAACAGTTTCTTTATGCTCTTCATGGAAGAAAGCATGGCTTTATGAGCCTTAAAATGAAGAAACAGAAGCTGTTTAACCTTGAGGGCTTGAGCGCAAGCCATGTATGCTTCATGTGCAGTCAACTGGTGGCTTGTGATCAGTTTTTCTCCTTCCATGTAGATATATCTGCAAATTCAACTAGAGTCTCCTTTGGTTTGAAAGCAATGTACATGAATGTGTCCTTCTTCACTTCCAAACTAAAGTCACCACCAAATTTATCAATCAGAAGTTGCCTCATATCTTCCCATGTCTCAATGATGGGTAGCTCTGGCACTACTACCTCTTGATAGGTTGGGTGCAGACAGGCTAGAATGTGTTCTTTCTTAACCTCATCTGAAGCTCTTCTCATGGCAGTTTCATTGATAGTTAGGAAAGCTGAAACGGTTGAGGTTTTGGGGTCAAAGACTTGCTTAAAGGTAGGCTTGAAATGTGCTTCTAGAGTCAGGCCACCATTGTTGCTATTGAGTACATTTATGTGCAGGGAGAATTCTGTTTTGGATTTGGAGGGGGCTGTCTGGCCCACAGCTGGCAAACACTTTCCACAAGACTAGTTAGGGTCTTAGCAGAGCGGACACCCGTATTAGTAGCTAGGGTGGTCTGCCACTCAGTAACATCTAGGTATTGGCCTAGTGCAGTTACTACCTTGGAAATTTCAGCAAGTCAAGAGGAAAGAGAAAGACCCACCAAAAGGCAAGGGGCAAACCTGTCATTCACTGAATCAATTAACTCACTAATATCTTGTATGTCTTTATCAAGCTCAGAATTATCTTGTTTCAAGTGGTCCACATCATTAGCTAGAGCTATCAACTCTCTAGCACAATGAATGTGGGGGGCTCCTGACAAGCCAGGACAACAGCCATCTTCACCAACAACCTCAGTTGGACTAACAACAGACACCATCACCTCACGCAAGGTAGCAACCTCTTGCTTTAAGTCAGCAACCTGAGTCATCAGAGCAAGCACTTGAGGATCAGGATGAGGTGCTTTGGTAGGGCAATGCTGACTGCGGGTAGATGCTCTTAACTCTCAAATGACATACCATAGTCTCTGTTCCCTATCTGCTAACTCATCAGATGGAGGAGAAGGTGGGGCATCTGATTTGGAGGTAGACAGTTCATTTACTTGAGTATTGAGTTTGGCAATGGTAGCAGCAGTAGCAGCCCTTTCTTGATTGAATTCCTTGCCAAGTTCACGGAGGCCTTTTGAAGCATGGACTGAAAATTTCTGTGATTGGTCAAAGGAGTAAGCACTGAACTTGTTGAGTTGCTGCACAAGTTGTTCAAAGTTGGTGAGATAGGCGTTTAGAGTGGAATATACTTGGGCGCGCCAGGGCTGTTCCAACTGGTGGAACTCATGTAGACGCTCTCTGACGTACTTGGTATAGACTGACACATTTATTCAATGGAATTGACCAATCAGGTTTAGGAGGTGACAGAGTTATGCTGATTATCTGCTACTCAAGGAAAACAGGGAGTGGATCAACTGCTGGTAGGCCGCAAACTGATCCCAGTGATGAGTGACGGCTGCCTGTAGAGATGAAATCTCCTGAACAAGGAGCCCTAATACCATTTGATGATGGGCTAAGTCAGGTTGTACAAAGGACAACAATAAGTGTTCAGAAGAGCTAGCTGCTGAGAGGAGATGCTGTGGAAATTGTGGAGCTACAATCAATTTGTAGTATTCTGTTCAGCTGAACTGAAGCTGGAGGAAAGGGATGGCTCCATCATGGGCTAACCCAAGGGCTACTGCCATGACTTGTTCCAAGTCAGGGGTACCCAAAGGGTATGCCACTAGGCAGGGACCATTCCCAAGGTTCAGCACAGTAGGGACATTAGGCGGGTTGGTGATGTCTTCTCAATAGGAGGACTGGTAATTTCAGGCAAAGTTGGTTCTATTATAGGAGGAGGTAAAGGTCCTGAAAACGTGGTTGCAAAAGGGATAACCAAGGGGTTTACAGCCCCTGTAGTGAGCACCATTTTTGTCATGATCTGAGGCGCGGCACAGAGTCACAACAGGAAATCCTAGCCTTAGGATTGGATTTGTACTAAGTCTTGGTTAGAATGGCAGGGAAGGCTATACAATTACCTTATGGCCCTGAATGAGTAATATCTGCTAGGTGTGGCTAGAGAGGCACCAAAGTACGTGGAGACACAAAGAAAAAAATGTGAATAGAACTTAAATTTTATTGGGTATAAAGATTGGGAATGTATAGTGTGTAGCTTTACCACAAAATAGTACATGGATGGTAGGATCACTCGCCACAAGCATTAGTGGGGAGGTGAGTTGCGCAGAATCAGGAAACTGAACAATTGTATTTAAATTTGGAGCCAGCCTCATTTAAAAGGGTGAAAGCAAAAGAGAGAGATTTTTTCCTCAAAATAACCCAACAAAGGCAAAATTGAAATATGTGAATGGCGGCATTCACGACAGTGAACTTCAAAACTCCTGAACCTACCCCCACCAATAAATCAGAAGACTCCATTTGGTATTGTTTCAGACCACGTTGTTGTCATGCCCCCTATGTAGAAACATCACAATTTCCCTCTATTATTTACCCCAAGGCCCCCTGGTTGGTTTTTGGGTATACCAGTGTTTATTATCTCTCAAACCATTTACTCCCTTCATGGGGAGATTCTGCTTATTTGGTCACCTCTTGCACATGTTAATGATAGGGATTCCAATAGGGTCCACTTTAGTCAAATTCAACTTGTGAGCTCTCCTTCATTCCATTGGAGAGAGACTTCCCAATGAGTGGATCCCTGACAGTCAACTTGTGGGATGAGTTAACTCTGGCGGTTGCTGCCCCTAATATAATGTCTCCCCATTATATGCAAATTATGGCTACATTGCCCAGTAAACTTTGACTCACTTTCATGTAGAATAGTAGAATTGACATCCTTACAGGCAGCCTCTCTAAAATATTTTACAGAGAAGTCAAAAAATCCCCAACACATGCTATGAAAGATTAAAAGGCATATAAAGACACAAAGAGAAAATTAGGCCCAGCATATGAGATTGGTTACAAGATATTAATTGACTCCTGGAACATGAAATTGAAGCTCTCCTGCTGAAAGTTAGGTCCTGAGAGAGTGGGCCGCTTTAAAATCCTAAAGAAGATTGATTTAACAGCTTACCAACTAGATATTCCCCCCTTTTACATCTTTGGCACCTTCCATGAATGCCTCTTAGCTAATTATGACAGACCTCCTGTATCCACCCCTGACCCTATAATGGTACATGGCCAATCATAATATTAACTAGAATCAATAATAGTGTCTACATTATCTTGTAGGCACTTGCACTGTTTACCAGCATGGAAAGGATATCCTACCTCCAAAATTTATTGGATTCCATACCACAACCTCACACACCCCCAAGAGATGCTTCAGGATTTTCACTTGAATAAACCCAAAGCAGTAGATCTGGTGAAAGCCATCCTAGCTTTCATTAATGACATTTCTCCCAAAAGAAGCAATAAACTCCAACTAGGAGAATCAAGCTCAGGATCAGGCTCTGATAGGTTTGGGGATCCTGCAGACCCTCAGGCCAGCCGCCCATGTTTTTCACGGCTAGCTAATGAGAGAACTGGAACATGAAGCAATTTGAATCTGATTAATAAAGGAAATTTGAAGACCTGCCTGGACACAAATTTGCAGAGTGAAGAAGAGCTTCATAGGCTGGTGATTAATCCAGAGCAATCTAGATTTCTGGAAGCACTGAACCAACATGGTTTTACCCCTGTCATAGCTGATGGGCCTTCCAAAAAGGGAATTGCTGCTCAGCATGAAGAGTCAAAGTCCAAAGTGATTTCAGATGATTGGCTAGAAGTTTGGGCCACCTGGCTATGTGATCTCTGGCCAGAAAGTGACCCAGAAGTTACTCCAGAAGATGCGCAATTCATGGGGCAAACATCATCCCATCTTCTAGTTTCTGAAGGTCTCATGATACAGGATGACAGGAACTCCAGTTGCAATGATGAGCCATGAAGATGTTATATTTGGACAGTCATATGGAGGTCATTTTAACAGAGAAAATGACGGGTCAGAAGGTTCAGAATGGGCCCAGAACTCTTGGGCCAGAAGAAACTGAGCAACTCAGCTATCAGGTGATGATTTAATCCAAACTTAGTGTTTTGAATGACATTTAAACTCTGTGAAGTCTTGTTAAAATTTTATTGCCATTATGAAATAAATAAGATTATGGGACCTGGGTTCTACCATTTTATTCCTTATTTAGTCTTGGTTGTCTTCCACTTTACTACTGTTCCAACAGAAAATCCTGGCCTGTCAGCCTGTGTTCCTGAGGAAGTCTCCAAAACCTGACCTGTGTTTTATTGCCCACCCAGAGCACCATTTGGCCTACTGCATTTCTCTGACTACTCACTTAAGCCATAATACAATTAGTTTACCTTGAACAATATCCTCTGTTTTGACCGCCTGGCCCAACAGAGAACTTCAAAAACAGTCTATCACAAGGGAGCTTGGTACCAGCACCCAGCTGCCATATTCCATGAGAAGTACAATTATATCAAAACAGCAGGCTCAACCCCCCAGCAAGGTTCTGAGTAATCAAGTTTGGGACCCGCAATCAGATTATCTAGTCAGTTGAAGCCAAACTAGGAAGTTGACTCAAATTTCCAAATCCAACAACATGAACAAATGATGATCCCTTATGGTGGATAGCTCAATTTGGCGCTTGACTCATTAACAGGATCAGGCCACCCCTTTCACCATCCCACTGTGCAATCAACA